>JAODAL010006513.1:0-132884 GCA_025379985.1 Phyllomedusa bahiana | reverse complement strand
CCCCCCCTCGCAAAAGGGGAGCTTTTTCTCTTTGACATCATCTCCCGTCCAGAGCTCCTGCCCTCGCTACTCAGGCCCCAGCAGCCCCGTTCACGGGGCGATTGAAGAGACAACAGTATGCGCCAACCATCCAAGGTGCAGAAGCTGACCGTACCCTGCCCAAGTTGTTTTTGCTGCAGTCCCCCCCTTTCCCAAATGGTGGACTCTGCACCTTCAGAAACCCCAAAATGTTTTGTCCCGAGCCAAATCAGAGTTCCAAGCCATAATTTTTTTCCAAAAAAAAAGGATACCAGACTCCTTAAATTTTTAAAACAAAGGGGGTATCCTTGACTTATGGGTTTTTTTCCAAGGTGCACGGCAGCACGGACGTCGGAGCGTAACTACGGTCGGGGCCCCAGTACAGCTTTTAAGGCCCACTGGGTGAATGTCTTCCCCCACACACCAACAACTTGGACGGGAAAAACCCCCTTTCTCCCCACGTTTAAAAACTGCGGCCCCGCCAATTCCGCCTCCCCCTCCACCACCACCCCCAAACCATCTCACCTCCAAATACTCCCTCTACCACATGTGTAGGGCACAGCGTTGTCACCAGTTCTACCCCGGGCTTGCCTCGGCGAACAAAGCACACAGGGGAGGAACTGCTCCGCGCATCAGCAAAAAATCGATGTGTGGCTTTCTCCGCGCCAAATGCAAATCGAAACCAGCGACGGACAAATGGGAGGAACGGGGTGCCCCCACGCTGCACAAGGGGGGTTTGGTCCATCCCCGCCCTGAAAGGGCGCACTGTTTAAAATCGGTTGTGAAAAGGTTCCTGAAGTCTTCCACCATTTTCAGAAGATTCTGAAAAGGCCAGGAAACTGTGATGCACTTCATCCTTTCGTAAAAAGCCAGGAACCCCTCCCGAGTTTCAGCGGGAGAAGGCCTCCCCCAACACACTCTGATATGCGATTTTCCACCCTTGGAATTCCCGCCTGCACATATTGGGCTATTCCTGTTTTTTTCCCCCTCCAGAATGCATTGTGCCACTGTCTGCCTCATGCTGCTGCTGCCCTCACCCACCCTCTGTATTGTGCCCCTTTGGGCCCACTCCATTTTTGCCCCCTCCAGAAGTCATTGTGCCCCTGCGACCTCAAGCTGCTGCTGGGCTGCTCCTGACCTACCACACGGGTTTATTGTGCCACTGCTACCTCATGCTCTGCGTGGCTGCTGCCGGACCTACACATTTTTCATTGTGCCACTCTGGGCCTTTCCTGTTTTTGCCACCTCCAGAATGCATTGTGCCACGTCTACCTCATGCGCTGCCCCCACCTTCACTCTCTGTCATTGTGCCACCTTGGCCTTCCCAGTTTTTTTCCACCTCCAAATGCATTGTGCCCCCTGTCTGCCTCATTTGCTCCCGCCGTCACCCCCACCTTTGTTATTGTGGCCCAGTGGTAATTGTTTTTTTTCCCCCTCCAGAAATTTTTCATTGTGCCATGTCTGACCTCATGCTGCGCTGCGTACCACACACTGTTCACTGTGCCATGTCTACCTCATGCTCTGCTGACTGCTGCCCCTACCACACTTGCATTTCCCCCCCCTGTGGCCACCCTGTTTTTTTACACCTCCAAATGTCATTGTGCCACGGGCTGAGCCATGCTGCTGGCCGTGCCTGCACACTGTTCATTGTGCCACTGTCTGACCTCATGCCTGCTGTGGCGCGCCGTTACCTACACACTGTATTGTGCCACTGCTGACCTCATGCTGCGCTGTGCTGCTGCCGTGCCCACACAGTCATTGTGCCACTGTCTGACCTCATCTTCTGGGGGCTGATGCCGTGACCTACACACTTGTCTTGTCCCCTCTTGGCCCCACTCCTGTTCTTCCACCTCCAAAGTCATTTGCCACTGTCTGAACTCATCTGCTGCTGTGGCGCTCCGTGACCTATACACTGTATTGTGCCTGTCTGCCTCATGCTGCTCTGTGGCGCTGCCGTACCTCCACCACAGCATTGTCCCCCTCGTGGCTACTCCCGTTTTTTTCCCCCCCCCAAATGTCATTGTGCCACTGCTACCTCATCTGCTGCTGTGGCTGCGCCGTACCTACAACTCTGTCATTGGCCACCTCTGTGGCCTATTCCTGTTTTTTTCCACCCCCAAATGACATTTGCCACTGTCTGACCTCATGCGCTGCTGTTTGGGGTTTTTGCCGTGACCTCCCACTGTTCATTTTTCCACTCTGTGGCCTACTCCTTTTTTGGGCCCCCTCCAGAATTCATTGTGCCATGCAAACCCCATGCTGCGCTGTGGCTGCTGCCGTGACCACACACGTGTCATTTTGCACTGGCTGACCTTTTGCTGCGCTGGGCTGCGCCGTGACCCACAACCCCGTCATTGTCCACTGTCTGAAACCCCATCTGCTCGTGGCGATGCCCTACCTACACACCTGTCATTGGCCACTGTGGGCCCATCCGTTTTTTTCCACATCCAGAATGTGATTTTCCACTGTCTGACCTCATCTGCCCGTGGACTGATGCCGTGACCTAAAAACACTCTGTCATTGGCCACCTTGCCTACTCCATTTTTTTTTGCCACCTCCAGAATGTCATTGTCCACTTCTGACCCATCTGCTGCCCCCCCGTCACCTCCACTTTCTTTCATGGGGCCACTCAGTGGCCTACTACTGTTTTGCCACCTCCAAAGTCATTGTGCCCCTGTCGACCCATGCGCTGCTGCCGTACCCCCACCTGTGTCATTGTGCCACTGTCTGACCCAATGGGGGCTGCGTGGGTTTTTCTGCCTGACCTACAACTTGTTTTCCCCCTTGGCCCCTCCCGTTTTTTTCATTTAAAATTTTTGTTTTATCACCTCCATAATGTTCATTTTTGCCACGTCCCGACCTCATGCTGCTGCTGTCTATGCCGTGACCTACAACCTGTCCCTTGTGCCAAACCCGTCCCACCACATGAATGCTTGGCCCCGTTGAACCCGGGGTTTGGCCTGACCCACCACTTGTCTTGTGCCACTGTTTACCTATGCTGCTGCTGTGGCTGCTGCCGTGACCCACCCCCTTGTTTATTGTCCCACTCTTTGGCCCACTCCTGTTTTTTTCCACCTCCCCGAAGTCTTGTGCCACTGCTGACTTCATGCGCTGCGTGCTGCTGCCGTGCCTACACACTGTCTTGTGCCACTTCTGACCTATGCGCTGCTGTAGCGCTGCCGTAACCTACACACGTGCATTTTTGCCACTCTGTGCCCACTCCCGTTTTTGCCACCCCAGAATATCATTTGGGCCCTGCTGACCCATGCTGCGTGGGTAGTGCCTCACCTCCAACGGCATTGGCCTCTGTCTGACCTCATGCTGCTGCTGTGGGTGCTGCCAGACCTACACACGTCATTGTGCCCCTGTCTGACCTCAGCTGCTGCTGTGGCTGCTCCGTAACCACACACGTGCATTGTGCCACTCTGTGGCCTACCCCTGTTTTGCCACCCCAGAAAACATTTTCCCTGTCTGACCTCATGCGCTGTGGCGCCGCCTCACCTCCACAATCGTACTGATGTTTCCAACGAGCCCTCACTTGTTTTTTCCAGCGTCGCTGCCCCTGACTTTATCAGGCTACTTTTCCCCCTTTAGTTTTTTTTCGTTTTTTCCTCGAAGTGCCCAGGGGTTTTTTTTAAAAGAAGCGATTCTAAAGCGGCGGGCATCATCTCGTGTCAGCTAAAAAACAACATTGGGATGAAGACCAAACCAACTCCCCTGCATATTTTTAAACATGGTACAACTTCTACAGCTGTTTTTTAAGGATTCTCCCCAGTAATTCGGACGAATTATTTTTTTCCGAGAAAAACCGGCGAAGTGAACGAACCGAATTTCGGGGGAAATCGCCTCTTAGAACAACCCCTTTAACTGAAACAAATTTTAATCAGATATTGATCACTGTTTAAATCTGATTTTACTGCTGTTAGCCTTTACTCTAGGTACGGCAATACCCGGCATATGAGGTCTTGCTGAGGCATGAGGTTCGCCAAGCAACATCACAATGACAGTTTAAATTCACTAAAATGCTATTCTAATGGCTTTTATTTTATTTTTAGCCTGATGTGATGTGTTTGTAAAATTTTTTAAATTTTAAAAACTATCCCCAAAACAATCTGATTGAAACAGGTTTTTATGGTAAATTGTTTGGTTTCATAATTTTTTTATAAGTAAATTTAAATTATTTAATTTTATATAGTTTTATAGTTCTCATAAGTTAGCTTATATTACTTTAGTGGTATTAGTTGGGAAATAATTGATATTTTTGGACATATTGCTAAGAGTACTTCTACTACAACGCTAAGCTCGGTCTTGCCACTTTTAAATTGGCATGGATTAGTCTAACACTTTTGGAACACATTTTGTCAAGCTACATTCATAAATACATAACCTTATGAATTTGGGGCCCCCTATGAATTGGTGCAGACAAAACTGTCAAATGTTGGACATGCAACAGTTTTTAGTGAAAAATTTGTCAGATGGGGCAACAACAGTTTTTTTGGTGCAAATTACGCCACAAAAAATGCCGCAGCCCTGTTCATACATGTCCGCCCATATGTCCACACACAGCTTTCCCACAGGAGGTATCAATGGCCAAAACCATTGACATCAATGATGTGATGGTGGGGTTGCATCTAAAAAGTGGCTTGTCCAGATGAAGCAAATCTTTCAGATGTTGGTAGACATATTTACTGTGACACCAATATAACCAAAAATGTTCCATCTCATTGATGATTATTGATGCAATAGAAACCAATAGCAGGAGAAACATCCTACATATGCCTATGGCTATTTCACGTAATACAAATAGACTTATGTTTGTGATGTCTTGCTTAGTGGCCAAGATGGTATTTATGTGTAAAACCTGAAAATTATTTTTCTGTGGCCGTAAAATGCCTGGAAGTGTCAGGATTGCTTGTTCTTTAATTCTAATTTTTGGAATGGGCAATACATTGGTATGTAGAAAGACAGAAGGGTTTCTACATTACGAGTGCTGTTCACAGATTAATCCCAACAACTGAGCACCCTTCAAAGTCTACTAAATGGGCAAGCTGAGTTTTTCCTTTTTGGGGTGCTCTCAGAACAAAGGCGTACATAGAGTAAAGGTGGCACCATGTCAAACACCAAGAAGGACATCTTGCTTCTACAGGTTCATAACAGTACTCCCCATTTCATGGGACAGTACAATCAGTAGTGGTTGCCCTGTCTCCCTTACAGACAACAGGAGATTCTCCACGCACCTATTGTGGTTCTACAACACACACATCTTCTGCTGCCAAAACTCTGCAGTAAATATGGCACACCATAACGTCCACACTTATGTTAGCATCAGCTTCCTGGGCCAACAGGAGAAACTACTATTCTTGATGTTCAATGACGCTCTATCATCCCACTGTTACTTGTATTTAGGGTTCCCTTAATTAGGACATTTCAAGAACCATTTACGTGACAGGAAGGAATAAGATTTACCCCATTACAAGCTGTGTAATTGACATGCGCATGTTTTGCTATGCACTGGTGGTTTGTGTGGTTTTCTATTTGATATTGTTTGGGGAAGTAAAGTTATTTCTTGGTATGTGTCACTGCGCTTCATCAATGTATCTGCACGCAAGACATTTATGCCTATATGGAGTGCTAACACACAATGAAAAACCTTTATGATTGACTTCAGCGTCAAATATAGTTGTCCTCCGAATCTGTATGTGTTATAGAGGTGCTGCACATTTGTCGGTCTCAGGTTATATTGTACATTGTTTTATGCAAATAAGAGCAAAAAGATCTTTACAGCAATTTAAGTTTTCTCTGTATTTTTAATAAACAACTATAGTCCTGGTGGGTGATGGAGAGAAAACAAAGAACAATTCCTAATCTGCATCCAAAGGGTAAATACTCGTAGGTCTTTATCCTCAATTGTTTATGAAGCAATTGCAGTATCAGTTACACAGTAAGTACATAGTACTATGTGGGAATATTTTGTATCCATACATAGGTAAAGTTACGCTGGCCTTAGGGTCACAGGCCCTAAAGGGGAGGCCACCATTATGTGGTATGGAGGGAGAGGAGGAGGGACTTATGTGGGCAGTGCTTGGCGGTGTTTAAATAGGGAGCACACCACTGTAATGTTCACATTGTAATTTTGTTTGTTAATAAAACAGCTGCAAATTTCATCCAATTTTGTGTGTCATGTCTTTATTTCAGAAGGAGTTGGACATTGGAATGGTGAAATTGGACCTAGAACAAATTTACACTCCGTCATAATGCCTTCATATGGCATTAGGAGATATGATCTCCTGTCAATGTTTCCTGCAAATGGTGAGGGGTTTGGCACTGCACCTTTTCAAACAGGTAATCTGAAACAACAACAAATCGTTATGCAGAGCCCATTGAATTAGTTTTACAGCAGTCAGATACATAGGGGGACATGCATGATCGGCGTTTTCGCCGGTTTTCTGGCGTATAATGCGCCTCTCTGTGCCGGCTCTGCTGTCGGACGCACCTCCCCTATGTGTTAGGCGCATTCGCCGAAAGCTTCGCCAATTTCTAATACGCCTAACATGAAGGGGCGTGCTATGGGCGTTCTGGGGTGGGACGCACCACATTCGAAAACACTGCCGCATGTATGAATGCAGGTCGGCAAATTTCAATGTGGTCTGTCTGTCGGAGGCGTCACAGTTTGCCCCGTGTGTATGAACAATGAAAAATCCTGTACTTATGTCTTCAACCCACTAAAGCTAAGGTGGCCACTTTAGTCTGTGATTAATAGTGGCCAACATGTGACTGGCACAGCCAGTGAGCAGTCATTTGCCATTTCATCGGCACCATGGCTCCCTTTGCAAAGCAGTGATGCCAATAGTTCAACTTATAGGCCAGCATGTGACTGGCACAGCCAGTGAGCAGTCATTTGCCATTCCATTGGCAATATGGTTCCCTTTGCAAAGCAATGACGTCAATAGTACCAGTTATAGGAAAAGACCGGAGCAACCGCTAGAGTTCCTCTGCTGGATTAGTAGGGGATTGAAGAAGTAAGTATAGTGATTGTTTTGTTATTTTATAACACTAGCTGCTCTTGTATATAATTGTGACAACTCCTTTAAAGAGAGGTTGGTATAAGGTTGTGGAAAGGTTAATGCCAACCACCCTGGTGGTCTTTTGTAATAAATAGGCTGAATACCTAATGTACATCCCAGGTGGTTAGGAAAGTAAAGGGGTAATTAACCACATTCCTGATTATCTAGAGTAGTAAATAGATAACTTTTAACAGCAGTTACATCTAAGATCAGGAGTAGTCTATAGATGGGGACCTAAAACTGCAGAATAGTGAGACTCATGGTACTAACTATAGCATATGCATGGTTTTATGGATGTCTATATATTACGATAAAGACACATATATCTGTCACAGCTGTTACTGATGCTCTCAATATTGTCTACCTCCATGAATGATATCTGGGAGATGAGTACCAAGATAGCACTTGTGTTAAATTCACCTTTATCTGCCCACCACATCCCATAGTGTGGATAGTGACCTTTTGCAAGTGGTCCTACCATCTCTGCAGCCTGAGCTTATGAACGGGGGGCTCGAAGGCAGAGAAGCTCACACCTCTAGATTCTGTTGTATTTAAAGGACTGTATTAAGAATTCACCTATGATATCCCAGGGAAATTGGCACAAGGATGGAGTATTTGTTGGAAAACTAAGAAAGAGTCACTCTTTAAATATCAACTGTTGGATTGTGAGGTGCCCAAATCCTTGTCTGTCCCCTCTAGACCTTTGTGCCTATATTAAAAAGAAGACAATAACAGATGTTTTCACGTCAGTATCTAATCATCGTTATATGCTTATGTCATCTGTATTAAAGGATAATATCACTAGGTGTAGCAGTATGGCAGATATTACCTGCAAAGGAGCAGTAGCTCCTCGTGCCTATATCAATAATAAGTCCACTAGTCGTTTATGAACACTTGGCCCTTGGGCGTCTCTTCATTAATTTTAACTGCAAAATCAAACCTGAAACTTTGTTTCCCTCCAGCCCTCCCCTTATAATAAAAATGAAGAGCCTTTCAGAAAGAGAGAGAGTAACCTAATTTTGCAAAATTCTTCCCAAATAGAAAATCAATAGGTGCCTTTCCAGAAGCAATTCTGCAGAAATAACGCTGAGATCATAAATAGTTCATGGCTAGTTTGTGTCCAATGATAACCGTATTTGTCTGAAAGTAAAAATCAATACTGCTTTATTGATGTTGGGAAGATTAAGGGGCCATCGTGTTTGGAAACCTCTTTTATACAGTTTGCGACGCTAATAGTAGTAATAAAAAGAATGTATAGAATATGGACCTATCAATATACATTGTGGTTGGGAGTTTATTTAGACTATGTAAATGGTATAATAATCACAAAGCAAAATGCCCTAGTCAAGGTATTAGTAAAATGTAGGACTCTTGTTGAGTAAATTCTTGTCGGTAAATTACATAATAGCAATTTAATAAATCAGTGTGATGGGGTGCAGAGATAGCAGTTGCACCTGGGCTCTGGCCCCTTTAGAGGCCTGTAGGTCCCTCTGTCACATAAGAAGACACCAGTATTATAAATGGCATGATGTAGGTGGGGGGTGCTGTTACAGCTTTTCACATTGGAGCCCAGAAGCTTCAAGTTACATCCTTGGTGTCTCCTTGTCCTGGAGCAGAAATGATGCTGGTACATATGAATCTGTTCCACCTGCCTGGTTACAGTCTGATGGAGATATCATCCTATGTTGACACTTGCATAACTAAGTAGAGGCACATACGTGTTCAACAAACCATGGGATCAAATAATTATCTGAAGTGTGAAGGACTCACTAAGGAACTATTACAATGCAATATTCCAGCTCTGACTGTAGCTTTAGGCTCTAGCCTTTTAGAAAGTACTGGTTCTCCCAGTAGAGATCCAACTGGAAAAGAATCTCTAAGGCAATGCTTTCTGGGAAAAAGCAAACATAAAAGCTCCACTCCAACGGAAGAATAAAGTCTCTTTAGTAGATATAGTAAATAGTAGAAAGACAGCTTTCTTTGCTCTGAATTAGAGCTATTTGGTGTACTTTAGGGTGAACGGAGTTTTGTGAAAATTGTGTGATACAAAATCTTTGAAAAATACATATGTTGCATTTATTCTGTGAAGGTTTCTATGTGACTGGAAATTCACATTCCTGTGCAGCATGCTGAAGACAATTAGACAGTTGCAATAGCATAAAAGTCCTGCAAGATGTGAGGAAAATAGACCTGTGGGGTCATATATTAATTCCAGTTTGTGTTATTGTGTTGTATATTAATATTATGTGTGATGTACCATGTGGCAGTTATTGTTCATATCTTTTTTTATAAAACTCCTGCTGTCCTTGATTCCGGGGAATTTAGCTTGCACAGTCCTCATAAGTCCTTCTTTCAGCTATGCCAAGTTCAGGGACGTGCTAATTAGGACAGGTGGGAGAAAGATACACTCACACCAGACTGTATGTCTCCAGAGACTCAAACATGTGTGGGGAGTTGAACCACATGGTAAGAGGACAATAGAAAACATATACATCAAACGAATCTTGGCCATAATCCATGTTTTCCATAACTGAGTTATGAGATTATGGCCCAGAAACTCCGCCACAACCCCTGCCTCGTGCGTGAGAATATTAGGCTTTAGGGAACTACAGAAATGGAAATTGGTCCAAATTATGAATCTGTCATATATATATTTGGTATTCCTGGGTTACCCCGGGTAAAATGGCCTACAAGTTTCTAATGCCGATAGGTTAGCAACCGGTATCAACTTGGGACCTCAGCAATCGGTGGAGGTGATGGGGACTACCTAGCAGGAATTATGACTTTTTGAATATCCCCGGCATGTTATTATCCAATCCCTTTGTAACCTTAGCAGGAGGAAGGGCTGAGTGGGTTTGGGAGATTGCTTAAAAAAACCTTGAGGTCAAAAACCCATTGTCAGATCCAGGAGTTGGCATCAAGAGTAGGTCTGTCCAATTCTCTTCAGCTGTACTCCTCAGCCCATATTCTTTAGCCAATCATATTGGAAAAGGTCTATGTTTCCGTTCCACTATTTATTACTGTTCTGTACATTTCATATATTATCTGTTAATTTGTAATTTTTGTAACGAAGCACTGTACCTGTATATCACAGCTTAAAACTGTGATAGTTTTGCCTTGTTCCTTAACAAACCACAAAAGTTTCCAAAGAGTATAAGTAACTGCTCAGCACATGTGACCAGTAGCGTAGATTTCTTTCTTAGGGTGTTTAGAGTCCTTTCACTCTCTTTTGATAGGTGGTGGCAGTATGTGTCTTTTTGGGGGTGTTGACCATGTGTGGGGGTACGTGTGGGCTCGTAGTCTGGACATGGTGGAAAAGAAAAGGGACAGTGAGGAGATCCCATCAAAGAAGACGTCACCTGTAAGTCCCTGGATGTAACTGCACTTTAATCACTTATATGTCTGCAGAGCCGCCTGTGTACCATGTCTTCTCCCAGCTAATAACTGGTCCCTGCATAATTTACCATGCAAACATCTTAGATTTCTAATTTTTCCAGTATCTGTCTACCTGTGCCCACATCTGTTCAAACTCCCAATGGGGTGGAAGGTGGATATGGGGGGTTATGGAGTGACAGGTGGAGGTGAGTGGGCTATGAGGTGATAGGCAGAGGTGTTGGGGGGCTTATAGAGTTTTAGGTGAGGGTTGTATTTTGTGTTGACGCTAGGATGCATAACACAATGGTGGGGGGCAGGCAGAGGAGAGGGGGGTACAGAGCACAGCTTACAAAAAAAATCTCCCTGAGGATGGTGGGGCAGAGGACCACCTTGAGATTCTGCTGTTGCAATGGTCTGTAACCCCCAAAATCATATTGTGCAGCTTGAACTCCCCACCCTGCAACTCCAAAAAATCAGCCACAGACATGGTCTTCAGAGGGTGCAGGGGATGGAGTTTAATATTTTCATGTCTTTTGTAGTGTTTTTATACAGGTTATTTCCTTTGGACTGTGTCGGATTTACTGGACTACATCCAACCAGTGTTGGATCCATTTGATACTGTGCCACATAAAAGGTTGGTAAGTAAAATGAGAATGCTTGGACTGGGGGGAAATGTTTGAAAGTGGGTAAGTAACTTGCTCAGTGATAGAAAACAAAGGGTGGAGAGTAATGGTACATACTCAGACTAGAAACTTGTTAATAGGGGGGTACTACAGGGTTCAGTATCGGGCCCTATCCTCTTTAATATATTCATAAAACCTTTTAGAAGGATTGCACAGTAGAATTTCAATCTTTGCAGATGATACTAAGCTCTGTAAAGTAATCAACACAATAGAGGATAATGTTTTATTACAGAGGGATCTGGATAAGTTGGAGGCCTGGAGAGAGATAGGGCAGATGAGGTTTAACACAGATAAATGCAAGATTATGCACATGGGAAGGAAAAGTCCATTCCGTGATTACCTGTTAAATGGAAAAAAGACTGAGAAAAAGTGACATGGAGAAGGACTTGGGAATCCTGGTGGGCAGTAAACTTAATTGTAGCAGCCAGTGTCAGACAGCAGCTGCCAAGGCATAAAGGATCATGGGGTGTATTAAAAGGAGCATAGAGGCATGTGATGAGAACATTATTCTCCCATTATACAAGTCACTGGTCAGACTACACATGGAGTATTGTGTACAGACATTATAGAGTGTGAACAGGTTCAAAGGCAGACAACAAAAGTAATAAAAGTAATAAAAGGACTGGGTGGACTGCAATACCCAGAAAGATTAGCAGGATTAGGGTTATTTATTTTTAAAGAAAAAAATGGCTTTTGGGGACATAACAAATATGTTTAAATATATGAAAGGTCAATAGACAGATCTCTCCCAAGAACTATTTATACCTAGGTTTGGATCCAGAACAAGGGGCATCCTCTACGTCTTGAGGAAAGAAGGTTACTACATAATCATGGAAGGGATTCTTTACTGTAAGAGCAGTGAGACTGGGGAACTCGTTGCCAGAGGAACTTGTCATGGTGACTTCACTAACAGAATTCAAAAAGGGTCTGGATGCATTTCTAGAATGTAATAATATAACAAGTTATAGTGACCAGGATTCTGGAGAAGGGTCACTGATCCAGGGATTTATTGTGAATGCCATATTGGGTTCGGGAAGAAATTTTTTCCCTAAAAATGAGGTCAATTGGCTTCTACTTCATGGGGGGTTTTGCCATTCTTTGGAACAACACTATAACGCAATAGGCTGAACTGGATGAACATTTGTCATTTTTCGGTCTTACAAACTATGTAACTATGTAGTTATGTGTAAAATAAATAAAATGTTTTTAACTTGTGTCGTAGTTGTTCACCATATTAGTACAGTGTTAGGGCTTGTTCACACGACGTTTTTGTGATCCGTTTTAAGGATCCGCAAAACGGATCTAACAATTGTCAGTGTGATTAACATTGCGTTCAATGGCAAAAGCGCATCACTGTTCTCACGGGAGATCGGCGTTTGCTTTTGAGAGCTCTCCTGCCGGGCGCTTTTCTCATCCGCTTTAAAATTTGACATGTCAAATTCTTATTGCAGTTTACGCAAGTGAAAGCCCAATAGGAGAAAATTTGAGTCCGCTTTTTTGGCACCTGTCCCAAAGCGCTCCACACTCCGGGTACGTATCACCGCGCTTGGCATTGGGGTGAGCGGCGGCGGGGACGGGGCATCGGCGGTGAGCGGCGGCGGCTGGATGGACGGGGCATCGGCGGTGACTGGCGGCGGCTGGACGGACGGGGCATTGACAGATGGACAGGTGAGGTGCTTCAGGGGGATGGATGGATGGCTGGGGAGGTGAGGTGCTGCAGGGGGATGGATGGCTGGCTGGCTGGCTGGGGAGGTGAGGTGCTGCAGGGGATGGTGGGTGGCTGGCTGGGGGGGTGAGGTGCTCAGGGGATGGTTGGCTGGGTGGGAGGTGAGGTGCTGCAGGGGGATGGATGGCGGGCTGGCTGGGGAGTTGAGGTGCTGCAGGGGGATGGATGGATGGCTGGGAAGGGGAGGTGCTGCAGGGGGATGGATGGATGGGGAGGTGAATTGCTGGTGGGGGGAAATAACTGCTGCTGGGGGAGGTAAAATGCGCTTGGGAAAGGTGAGAGAGAGAGAGAGAGAGATTTTTCTCTCCTCCTCAAAACGTATCCGGAAAGCGGATCCGTAAAACGCAAGTGAAAAAGCATGCAATACAGATCCAAATAAAGTATCAACTGTTGTATTTTTCGGATCCGCTTTCCGGATGCGCTTTTCACTTCTCAAAATCGGATCTGTAAAAAGGATAAAATACATTGTGTGAACAAGCCCTTAGTAATGGAGGTGTGTGACCCCAATATAAGCTGTTTAACGACAGGAAATTCCAATTAACCATGACTAGTGTTATGACTTGGTATAAGCCAATGGTGTTTTTTTCACCCCAAGGCTGATATTAACCCCATGTCACTATTACCCCAGTACCCAATGCACCATAGGTACCATCAGAGCCGGGTTACCATCAGAAGTAGATCCTTTAAAACATTGAGTAATACATTTTGTGGTGCTTAATCCAGCATTCCCCAAAAAAATTTGAGATAAAACTGTATATTATGAGAAAAGGGTAATTTGTTCATTTTTCACAGCCCAACACTAAAGAAATTTGTGAAACACCTGTGGGGTCAACATACCCTCTACACCCGTAGATGTATTCCTTGAAGGTTTCCAGAATGTGGTATTTTTAGGAGTGACTGCAATGCTAAAATGGTGCCTAAAAAATCCTAATAAAAACAAGGACCCAAAAATCCAGTAGGTGCGCCTCCTATTCCGAGGTTTGTGTTTGAGTGAAATAGCATACTATGGCTGGGATAATTCTAAAAATGGCAGAATAAGGGGAATCAGTGTTTATGTACCTTCCATTTACTGTGTCTGCAGGAGCCAATCAGGATCAGAGCATCTATCTCTCTTACCCTGTTTCCCCGAAAATAAGACATCCCCCGACAATAAGACATAGAGCATTTTTTTTATGCAATTCAGAGTTTGGCTGCTTATGCTGATGTTCGTGATAAAATCACTACAATATATTAATACATGCTGATTTTTGTTCAACAATAAATGTGAATTCTTGTTCATGGAAAAATAAGACCTCCCCTAAAAATAAGTCTTAGCTTGTCTCTAGGAGCAAAAATTAATATAAGACACTGTCTTATTTTTGAATAAACAGGGTATGTTCTATGGAGAGAGGAGCTCTTTCTCTGATTGGCTCAAGTGGAGGGGGGCTCAGCTGTTTCCTCTAATGGGGAAACGAGCGACGTTCTCCCTTAGAGTTCTATGTATTTTAGCCCTATGTTTACAGACAACCTAAGGGAAGTTCTTCTCCCTTGTTTTATGATGTTAGATGAATGAAGAGGATCTTATTATTCTATTGTTTTTAATAATAATAATTTAATAATTATTAAATATTAATTTAATAATTAATAATTATTAACAGCTTTTACTAATTATTATTATATTATTATTTTAATTATTATATATTATATTAATAATTATAATTTGTATAGTTATAACATAATTATTAATAAAATGTAATTACTTATTAATTTATTAAATATAAATAATCTAATAATAAGATCCTCTTAATTAATCTAACATCATAAAACAAGGGAGAAGAATTGCCCTTAGGTTGTCCGTAAACAACAAGTTTACAACAAGTGTATGTGTATACACTTATTACATTTACTTAGGTGACCACGACTAAGGAATTATCTCCGAAACGCGTCGGTCTATGGTGGCCTGCCATCGTGCCAAGTATTCGCTAAAGATATAGCTTTCCTCCATGTATTGTTTTTAATCCGTTGAAAATAAAGAATGGAAGTTTTATTGAATCTTTGAATCCGGTGTCCTGGATGTAGCTGGCTGCACTTTGTTCACTACTTGTCTTCGGGTGAGGACTCCACCCTGCCGTGCTCCTGGGAACTGGACTTATCTACAAACGGGTGAGCTGATTTAAATCCATTTTCCTCAAGATAAAGGAGTGGTCTCGCTACAAGGATTGCTTTTTTTGTTAAAGATCTTGCAAAAACAAGTCACTCTGCAATATGTGTCCTACCTATTCCTAGATATCCCCTCTTGTATGGGCTGCATCAGCTCTTCAGATTGCTATAGCTACAGACCTGTTCAATCTCTCATGATAGGCTGCCAGCACTTGTTGCTATAGCTACAGACCTGGCTTCTACTGCAGCCTAGTAGAAATCAGTAAACACGCCCCTGAATTCAAAATGAAACCAAGAAAACAGGACTGAGGTAAGATGAATTAATGTAGTGAGACAACCCCTTTAACCGGGAAATACTGTGTACAAAACGCGCTGTTACTACGTAGAATTGGGTCTGTTATGTCCATTCTGTTTCCTAAAAACCCACAAAAGTAGATTTCTCTTCATAAGAGCTTTTTTCATTATTTTTTAAAATAAAGACATTCTCAACCAAAAAAGACTAAGGGTGACATTCCCATTAGGGCTGCACCATTTTTTTGTGTATTTTGCACCAAAAATCTGTTGACGCCGTATTCTCTATATAAACGAACTGTGATACACCAAAACTAGGTGCATTTGACACTTTTGAATGCAAATAAAGTAGGCACATCAAATATGCTAGCAATGATATGCTATGCGCCTATTTTTTGGTATATGCCCAAATTAGGCGCATTAAATATGCTATACAAGGCATACAACACGCCAGATTTTTGACAGGTTTATTTATTCAGGCATTATACACTAATTTAATGCGCCTTATAACTGGCATAGAAGCGCCTCTTTTCTGACTTGTCGCCCTCAGTGCCGGTCCAGTCCATCTCATAGCACTGTGTCACTTTTAATTGACTATATGGACATCTATAGGACTGCAGCAGAGATCAATAGTGGTCGTTTTGGCTGGTCACAAGGCTTGTGCTGTTATCTGGTGGCAGGTTATCAGGAGACAGTCATTTGTTGGCTCCTGGTGACATCTGTCAGGATGTGTAAGTGGAGGTCAGAAGATTGTTATTGGAATATGTTCTCCTACTGTGAGTCTTTGGGGCAATCACTTGCTTTGTCCAGACTCCTGTTATTAGGTACAGGAGCCAGATTTTGTAGGTGATTAGGATTATAGATAATGCCAAGGATACTTCTGTTTGTAGCAGACTAGAAACCTGAAAAAGATCTAGTACAATGATATTGATTAACCTTGTATTGGACCAAGCATACATTTAGTATGTACACTTTTTTCACTAGGTGCGCGCTTTGAGGAAGATATATGGACGCCATCAGCCACACTGGCGATGTCTCCTGCTCTCCATGGCTACAGCCATTTTCTATTCATCCCATATACCTTTTACTTGTGACGAATATGAGTAAGGACTTATGACTGAGACGTCACATACCTTTATGTCACTTACAAGTGTTATTCTAATCTGGATATGTTTGTACAATAGAACTTTTTTCGCTTGCATTTGAACCTAAGGAGTGCAGTTGTATTTTTAATCAATTTTTCATTACGTGGCAACCTGCAAACAGGTTACTCCATATGGTTCCTTATTTAAACAATGACAGCGAGCACCATGTCTAAGGAGCAGTTGAGGCAACTGAAGACATCCTTCATGTGTGGTAAAAGATTGTCTATAATCTGTCTGTGGTGTCATGGAACCCCCTTAAAGGGGTTTTGCCACCATCTTATTTCATACCTCCTGCATCCAGCTCTTCAGCTTTGTGCTCAGAAGGGGGCGTGTGGGGTTTGTTTAAATTGCATATCATGTGACCCAGCAGGATGACATCAACAGGCCTTTCCTCTCTCTAGTCACAGAAAGGTCTATTTATGTATAGAGTGTGAGTAGTGACAATATAGCTCAGTGGTAATATTTTTGCCTCACAGCACAAGGGTCCTAGGTTCAAATCCCTGCAGGAACCAAACCTGTAGATTTTTTTTTCTCTTTATCAATGCACAGACCTCATGGAGATTTCTGTTTTTTTTATTTATTTGCACTGTTTGACTAATTACTAAGGAGTACAGAGGACGGGAGTAGAGTGACAGCACCTGGGGTTTGAACACTCAGTAGCTGCCTGAGAGATGAGGTGATGTCTGAGCATGTGTGACCAGGACTGAGGAGCTCTCAGCCCTGGTCGTATACCCTGTAAACAAACTGTAATAAATGGATCACTAAAGGAGCAGCTAAAACAAAAACGGTGCAGAATTTTTAATAATGATTAATGGTGAAAATGTTTATTATTACATTTGCAAGCTTCCCACGTCAATTTTACTTCGTGGCAAAACCCCTTTAAAATGTAAAAAATCCTTAAACAGAGTTTTGTTTTAGTGTTTCCATATATTTTTGAATACATAAAGAATAATTCTGCTAGGTTAAGCCCAACATCCTGCAGATCACACATGGTGGGGTCACTAGCAGTCACTATTGTAAGCTCTTGGCTTCACTGTCCATCCTATCATATATCAATTCACCTGGCCTGGCTCCATGCCATTTCTAGGCCGCTAAGGAACTGAGAGACGAACACAATCAATGAATCATCCCTAATAATTACATTTAGCTAATGAAAATGTATGTAATTGATATTTTATAACTATTTTTGGAAGTTGAGGACTTTAATGGTATTGATCTTAAGCCGAGGAGCCTTGCCTTCCATTATCCGTTGGAGGCAGCTAGAGTGTCCACTCAGACAGCCACACTTTACATGATGGTTAACTCCCTCATAGCCACAGCATTGCACTGGCAACTTTGGCAACTAAAGTGAAAGCCAGTCTAAGGCAAAACTTTCTGGACTCCAGTACAAAATCTGCGACATGGCCCCCACATAGACCCCTGCTGGTCTATTCTCATGGACAATTTCCATAACCTACTGTTGAGGCTACACCACAAAATTATTTTCCATGGTCACATATTGCAAGAAAACACAATGCAGGCTTGGCTTTGCCTACTGCTTTATCTCCATATAATAAACCCAGATGCCAAATAGTTTTCAAACAGATACAAGACACATCATTCTAGAGTGTCCATAACATCTCTTTATCCATGACTCTATTACAGAAAGAAATGCCAATAGAATTAAGATGTCTGGTTCTTCTTTCCAAAGGGTATTCATATGTCAACAGTATCCTTCAGCATATAGATGGGATATGACCTATTGGAGAAAGTTTGTCAATTTAAAGTTGTTATGAAAATGATGTTGGTCATGACAATAAATCTCACAGAGATCCACACTGCAATCCAGATTTAAGTTGATTATAAGATCCTTAGCACAGGAGATTGTTCAGAGGCACAAGGAGTAGTTGGCGGTATGTGCCATCATATTTTGCTACCCATAACTCCTTATCATGGAGATCTTCTTCAGTAGAATCAATGCAACTTTTACTAGGCTGATGGTACCACAATTTTTTCTCAAATAAACCAGACAAATAAAATTCTGTATGCTCGCAGAGAAAAGATGAAGCATACAGAAGTACAGCAGAGTCAAAAAAATCTATAGGCATTGTATTATTGAAAAACTGTCTATTATGAATTGTCTCATGAGTGGTGTATGAATGATAATTCACTATGAGGTACATCGACTTAAAGGGGTTGTCCACTTTATAATGTCTTTACTTATTATGTATGTAATAGGAAAATTATACCGTTTTCCAATATATATGTATTCAAAATTTTGCTGCTATGTCTCTTTTATATCAATACACTAGGCCCTTATCTGGAGAAAAAAAATGGTAGAGCCATATTTCTGTCCATAGTAATGGCTCCCATGGAGTACCAGTATGGACAGACAGTCCTGTGACTCACCACATACCGGTCATGTGACTACTGGTATTCAGTTAAAAGTAGATCATTGAGGAGAAGAACTACCTTCAGCGTCTTATGTCTGTCAGTGTCTGTGGAAAAACCGATGCACATTCTTCCCTTGCCTCATTCTTCTGGTTTTTTTTACATCCCCTATAGAGAGACAGCATTTATCCAAGTAACTACGTAAGTTGCTGGAATAACCTTATTAATAATAATTATTCCACCACTATCCCTATTCAGTTCCCGCATAGATATCACATGAACCTGTGGCTAACTTACTGCCAAGAGCTCACATGCACTGATGCCACATTTATTACATACAGTTAGTCCATAAGAGCCATTACTATGGACAGGAATGTGGACTATACCTTTACCAATACATTTTTTTGTATTTTCAAATGCGACCTTACTGCATTTGTATAACAGAGGTATAAAAGCAGATTTTTTAAATCCATTTATATTAGAACATTGTATAAATTTCCTAAGATCTCCATAATAAATCAAACCAATATACAGTGGACACCCCCTTTAAGGTGGTTCAGATGTGGTAAAAGAATTCTTCCATTGATGTTGCCCCAAATCCACAATGAAGTCATTGTGATCCTCCTGAAAATTCACATACATACTTATGGATTTTGTGATGGACTGTGCTGCTGATTCACCGTGTTTTTCACTTTGTGCGTTGCAGAGAGTGAAATCCATAGTTCATTTCCGTGAGAATTCTGCACCTCAGTGAGCATGCTGTAGATGGGAAAAACCATAGCATGCTTTGATTTCCATGCAGATTTTTTTCACTACCAATCTATGGGGTTTTGATAACAGTTATTGTGCTATAATTTACTGTTGATTTACTTATATGTGGAAGTTTAGTAGATGACTACGGGTGTACACGTTTTGCCAGTGTTACAAATATAATGTGCACACCTAATTCCAGATTATTGGCATTGATGAAAAACATTGATCTATTAGTATTTTGAAGTAAATTTCATATGTCTATGGCCAGCCTTACTCAATATGTATCTAATACAATAGTAGACTGAAAAAAGATTCCTGGGGCTACATGCAAATAATATACTTAGTGCTTTATTACAATTTAGTCAGGAGATAACAGTACAAAGTAGCTTAATCTCAGCAGGAACTCATGAGATAACATTGGGCACCACCTGGGGATCTGGCACAGATTAGGAGGTTGTTCTTTCAATGAAATCTGTTTAACACAGAAGCCGGTGATAGTGTTGTTTAGAAATACCTGAAATTCCATATAAACCGTTCAAAATTGACATCAATGCCTTATCTTTTTTATGATTGTATTTTACCCAAACATTTATTCCAAGTGTTTCTTATAAGAATCTGGCTGATATGTTCTACTGGTAGGAGACATTGGCCGAACTAGACCACAAGACAAGATACCAATTTCCTATTAAGTCAACTGATTCTTTCCTTGTATGTTAGACCCTCAATATTGTCATAGCAATGGGGTCTTAGGACACTTTGCTGTTCAGGCAGTATATTGAAGTCACTATATTCCTGCACACTATTTTCTATATTATGAGGTATGGCTATTATTACATACATCATCATGTGATATCATTAACAAAGGTCTTCTGTAAAGGACCCAAACATCAGATGGTATAATATCCAAGAACAATTATCATAAGATGTTTTCATTCACTCGGATTTATACTTATTATTTTGTTTGTCTGTACTGATCAAATACAAAGAAAAATGTTTGCATTGCTAGTGTGAGTGCCGATATATTTTTGGATCATATAGTATATGGCCATTTTACTGTTGATATAGATTTATCATTCTGAGATCATACAGTCACATTTTGGTCAAAGTAATGTCAGTTTTTTAGAAAAAAAGACCAATGCCCAAAATTGAGGTGTACTCCAGGAAGGCAGATAATCATTTTATGCACCCCAGAATACTTATTTCTTTATTCAATTATTTAAAAAACAGTTTATCAGACATGTTAAAACTAAAAAGGGACATGTCAGGCAATGATACTGATTGCCCATAACAATGTCATCATATAAACTGATGTCCTACAGGGGACTCACCAGTCCATGTCATTATCAACTCCCCTGATGACATTGAAATGTTCCTGACAATAGGAAATAAAGAATCTTAAAAAATTAACTCACTGACAACGCTTCCTATGAGGTCACCACCCCTGTAATGTCAACTAACCAGTAATATTACTACATCCAGGGCCAGGGCTAGGTTAAGGGTGTCTTAAATACAAAACTCTTCTTTTTGGCACATACCCCAAAGGTTTGCAACTTAGGGCTTGATATGTAGCTTGGTTTTTAGCAGATTTTGTTACCCTCTTCGGGTATGTCCCCACGGCAAGGGTTTTCGGCCGTTTTTTCAGGCGGTTTTGCAGACCGCCTGAAAAACCGTCCGAAAATGAGTACAATGGGCTCCTATGGAAAACCCGTGCAGCAGTCCACACTGCACGGGTTTTCCTCCCAGCCGTTTTTCCGCCCGCGGGACGCCCAAAAATCATTGATCATGCAGATTCTTCCGTCCGTTTTTCGGACGGAATATGTGCATGTCAATGTAAAACGGGTGGGCTTTTCCTCCGCTCATTGTGGAGAAAAGCCATCCCTCCCATGGCCATGTGCACGGCACACAAACCGGACAAATACCAGTCGGATAAATCGACCGGTCTT
The DNA here is from genome assembly GCA_025379985.1 of Phyllomedusa bahiana. Taxonomy (NCBI): domain Eukaryota; kingdom Metazoa; phylum Chordata; class Amphibia; order Anura; family Hylidae; genus Phyllomedusa; species Phyllomedusa bahiana. The sequence goes on along the minus strand of JAODAL010006513.1, from coordinate 111,377 downwards.
TGTCCATTGCCATGGGGATGCACCATTCTGAATCAATAAAACACACACACAAATCCCCTGCCCAATGATGATCCAGCCCTAGGTAGTACCGTACATAAAAAATGTGCAGCTCTCCCAGGAGAATTTGTCTACTTGTCTTCTGACCGAAACCTTTCCCTCACAAAGTTTAGCAATAAAAAAGTGAACCTAATAGAAAACAGTTGACTCATCCTTGTTTTTGAGCATCCTATAAAGACCCCATACTGAATCTCCCAGTGCAGACACCCAGCTTTGCTGACTAAAGACTTGCAAAAACCACAACATGACTCAAAACACCCTTCTGTAAGAGACTGTCCTAAACTGGTCAAGTCACACTTATCTTTAGTTATGCAATAACAATGCTGACACTAAGGACTGTGCTGGGTGAGACACTTGCCACAATAACTAAACAGGATCAACTCTTGTACTCTCAATTGCACAATTGCATTATCATAGTTTATACTGGATTTTTTTTAGATTTTTATTTACTTACCGCCACTGCTAGAAGAATACACACCACCATCAAAACAGTCAAGGGATTTCAGTTTTTGTCCAGTGTGATGGTGACCACTACGCCATCAAAGATCCACCTACCTGATTCCCAATGCTTTCGAAACAGATTGACCCAGGTTATTCTCACCCTTTCCATGACCATACATAAATAAGTGCTGATTATGGACCAGTTATGGTGTTGGAATGCGACTCTTCAGGCCTACCTGAAATAATAATTCTGTAGGCCTACCCTCTATTTATACAGAATATGTACTTCCTAATTTTTAATGGCAGCATAAAACTTAATATCATTGCACATAATACACATATCATTAGTAAGATTCGGATGATTACACTCGGGAACCCCCAAAAAAAATTTGTGTGCCAAGAAAGTTTGATCTTAGCTCTAATTAGAACAGCTTCATAGATTCAGGCGCATTCTACACTACTGATGCTCGTAAAAATCATACATATCACCCCTAGTGTTCCCACAGTGTTACCTGTAAATCAACCAATATGTAAGCATGGTGACAAGTAATTGGCTTTAAAAATTCCTCGTGGGACAGAGTACTGTAGGACTTGGGGGGTAATTATTAAGTCTGAGCTTGGGCCAACTTACAAATATTTGGTACTGTGTTGGGTCAGTCCAATCCTAACCAAATTAACATATATCTCCAAATAATGCATATTGTAAAACTGTACAAATAAGATCTCAATGTAGTCACAGAGGCCCTTACCCAAGTATGTCGTAACAAAAGTTTTGTAACAGAGAACATCCTGCACCAACCGACAAATGACCATTTCAACGGTTAGCAAGTTATATATGACACATCCAAGGAAGATGTACAAGGCCACAAACACTTGGATAGATTCTGAGGACCTTTAAATTCTTTGTGGTCAATTTTTTGAAATAAGCAGAAAATATGATTGTATGTCTGCCAGTATTAGATCGCCATGTTATGTAGTTGTATCTTTGAATGAACTAATAAATCCATTTGGCTCGAAAATGGGAAGTCTAAGGGACATTTGGGCTTAATCACTAAGATCCTTAGATAGCATTCCTTATTGCAGTCACCAATTGTAAGCAGACACAGCAACAATGTAGGCGCAGGAGGGTACTTATATGGAGCCATGGGTTATAGTCAGAAGGTCAACCAAGAACTACAAATCCAGAGAGAGAAACATTGGGGAAGTCAAGAGTCCATGACAATGGTCAAAATTGTAGAGACAGCAGGGAAGACTACTTGTCCAAGAGCTAAAATAGGAGACAAAATTTGGGAAGACAAGTTGGGTTGGTAAGGAACTTTAACAGGCTACAGACAGTGTCCAACAAGAGATACAGATATTCAGGTCAGTGTCAGGTTGTCCTTGCCTACTTTAAATAAGCCACCAGAAGGGTTGCACTGGCTGTCGATGTCAGTCCCATGCAATGTATGTTATCGAGCAACACAACATGAGACGAATGAGACCCAATCATGAGAAGAAAGAAGTAGAAGGAACCACCAATTATGACATTGCTGGTATCCTCTTACAGGACAAAAGGACAATTGGGTTGTTTTGGACAGCAAGGCACAGAGGCAACATCTGCCCCTTCTAAAGCTGCACATCTGACTTTATCATTATGCATGCATACATTGTATATTAGAAGAACATATGGGGGGTTGTCCACTTTTTAGAGGAGCCGCTTAACAATAAATTGATCTCACACAGTGTCTCCCTTCTGTGGAAATCTGATAAGAAGTATTATTTGCAGGAGATATTGAAGGGAATGTGTTATCAAAAAATAACTTATTGTTTAACTCACATTTTTATGTTAAACTAATTTTTTTTATCAATTTTTGTTTACGCTTTTTTATTTTCCATATCACTTTCAATATTTGTTAATACAATATCTGACTTCCTGCAGTTTTTCGTCATTTGGCCACTACACGACCTCATAATAGTCCTACACTTACGTTCTTGTATAGGAGAGACATTTTCAGTAGATCCTGCTCATCTACAGCACAAGCAGGGTCAAACTGAAAGAACACCAATGTGTACAATAACACATCGGATCCACCATTCAATCAATAAGGAGATAGCGTACACAAGTTTCTCCCTCTCCCCTCCCTGCACACTAACTTCTTCTCAGGTCACACAGAAGCACATACTACAAAACTCTCCAATAAAGTCAATGGTAACTGCAGAGTCAATCTTAGTCATGTCCACAAACGGTTTAAAATGGGCCGTATTTTCGGTCCGTAATTAACGCGCCGAAGTGCGCAAATTACGGGCTGAAAACGGCCCAGTCATTGACAGTAATGCCACAGTTTGCGCATAGAGAAACGTATGGATTATGTCTCCTCTCCCTGCTCGGCCGAAAATAAAAAAAAAACAAAAAAAAAAAATCCGCGGCGGGCGAGATAATTGACATGCTGAATTACCAGCGGCGTATACGCGCCGCTGTAAATGCACAGGACTATGGGCCGGTGAGGTGCCGGCCCACACTGCTCACATCTCCCGCTCCGCCCTAGCCCGCGGCCACAGACGGCCGTAATTAGCGGAGGTCATAATTGCGCGGGCATAATTACGTCCCGCCGGGGCGGGGGGGAGGTTAAGGCCGTGTGATGATAGCCTTAAGGCTCCTGTATGCATGAAACTGCTCTAAAGCATCTCTCTCAATACTGTTAAAAACAGCTCAGGCAAGAATGTCTTCCCCACATTCATATACAGACGACTGAATTGAGAAATCTACAATCAGAAAATAAAAATGGCTGATAAGAAAATAATATGGATCAGGGTTATATTTAATAAGTAAAAAAAAAAAATGGCGACAGATTACCTTTAAGCATTTTACAGTGTCCATTAAAATCAATGTGTTGTCTGTGTAATGCAGCCAGACATTCACATCCACACAGAGTTTGCTCTTCTTAAGTACTCTTCACTTTCGAGCAAGAGATGAGGATTCTCAATTAACTCAGCATTTCCTAATAGGGTATATAAAATGGGTTTTCTAAACTGAACAAATCCTTTAAGACACCATTTAAATAGTATATTTAGTTTTTTTAAAACACATCGTAGCCAAGACTGGCTACAGTAATGTATACTACTTACCCTGTAAGCTCTTTTCAGTGCAAAAAAAAGGGAAAAAAAATCCAATGTAGTGGAAGATTTCTGAACATGGAGAGGGAAAGGAAGGAGGGAGTGTGCATTATCGGTTCACAAATTCAATCTTATCCAAGCTTTTAACTTTAAAAGCCTCAGAGAGCTGCCTTCCCATCTAGTTTACGTGCAGCTTTGATTGCATGTGACAGGGTGCAGTAACCATTTAGTAGGTTTGATTAATGCGCCAAGAAAACATACGAAACAGTTCATGGAACGTCTGCTCCCTACCCGGTGTTAAATAGTAGTGTGGTTCTCATGGGTGAGCTGCACGCTTTTTTTTTGTTTAATCAAAGTTCTCATTGACATAATGTTGTATATTGACATTGTCTTTCTTCTAGGATGGGTTACGTTTCTCTAGTCTTTACAGAACTATGAGATCCTGGGTGTGCTGGCAGACAGTGCGTGAATATTTGTCAGATAACCACACCGACACAGACATAAATAGGGGATGTGCATTCGCTACAACAGGATCTACATGCTTAATTTTTATGTTAAAGATCCTTGTCAAAAACAAGTCACTTTGCAATATATGACCAGTAACAATATCTCTCCATCTATCCTCCTCTCTCCAACGAATCGAGCGATCTAATTCAAGAGTAGTGAAGTAAACTAATAACCTAACTCTCACCGATCCTACAAAATGGTCAATGAGTAACTAATTAATGTATGAAAGACAAGATTCAAGACAGCTCTCAAGAACAAGGAAGATATTACGTACCTTGAAATAAAGTGTAGGAAGGCTATACAAAAAGGATGAATAAACCAGATTATCGTTACAAGTCAAGAATTTACATATACTTCGAACAGGCCTTAATGTGCAGTAAGAGGATTAGAGAAATTAGTTACAGCATTGTCTCTGCTATTTAAAAAATGACTTTAGAGAAAGACGCCACTGATACGACGAGTAAGGGAAATACACCTTGTCAAATACCGACCCACTACTCTCTGAAGCCCCGGAAAATTACGATCTGCATTAGTCCACAATCACCTGTCTCACCCATCCCTCCGACCGCCCCGAGCACTCCAAACTTCCCCACCCACGAGACTCACTCCCTCCTCACAAGTTCACTAGCCAACCCAGCCTGTCCATTGCACCCACCTGTGTGAACTGTGTCAATGCACCTACGTCCAGTACACGATTTCACCATCCGGACGAGACAACCTAGACCCAATCCGCTATCACCCCTTCTTCCTTTCCCAATATTACCCTCTACAGCCTTGAGTCCAACCATGCCATAACACATAAACACGTTAATACTAACTACCAAATAACCCCGTCGCATGATCCACAACCCCCTAACTCCGACACCAACAAACGACTAGTCACATGAATCCGCGACTTCTTCCAAACACTTGAATCTCTACAACTACCCTTCCCGTCGTTCTCCAGTTTATATCCTCAGTACTATCCCAACCCCCTGTCGAGCACTCCAGCTACTAATTCCCAACCTCTCATGCTATTCTGTCTCGCCTACCGCGGCATCAACACAACGATGCTTTACTCCTCCCCTCGTCTATGCTTCCACCCCGTACTCCACACACCTTCACGTCAGCCGTGAGCCAGGCCACTACAAAAAAATAGAAACGTCTCGCCCCCGCACGCATGTTTCTCTCAAAGTTTAAAATTCCCGCCCGTCAAACCCCACCGCATTATTCCACCACCGCCGTATCCTTTACCTGTCCCAAACTCCCACCCCGACACTTTCCGCCCACACACCATTACAGAACAAACTCGTTAATGCCTAAAAACACGTCAACATCTAATGCTATTCCAAGATGGTGTAAGCACCCCCCCTTCCTACCCGCACTACGCTATCAACTTGCCGCAACCCCCCACCGCACCAATCCCTCTTCCCTTCCCCTAACCAGACCCGAACGGCCTCATAGCCCAGCCTTCCTCATCCCGTCAACTCCACCACAAGTTAACCTCCCTGGCCAGCAACTCTCGAAATGTCAGCCGTCCTTCCCCACCCAAACATACTATACCCGCTGATCCCCTGCCCCTACTCCAACCACCCCATTAAGTGTTCCCAATATACCCTTACGCATCGCAATCTTTTATTGGCGTCACCGTCACATCTCCCTCCACAGCCAATGACCACACTTCACCTGATAACCTCGCCGATACATATAACACTGATAATAAAATCTAACAGACTATAACATCATACACCCAGTAACCACAGTCTCCTCAAGTTTTTATCCCCTTATTCCAAATTTCACCTTAAACGACAACACATTGGTACCAACTCAATGCCCATCACACCATCCTATTACGATTAAAGAATCATTAACTCACACTACATCATGTGGTCTCCAAACCAATACACCATCTTATTTTCCACCGAACCCACTAATACCGTCCACCATCAACACTATTTCATTAATCACTAATGCAGCTCGTTTTGGCACTTACACGCACCTGCCATATTTGGGGGCAGCTACCTACAGATTTAACAGACAGCGTAAAATTACTTATATAAACTCCGATCATAACCGAAATTCCCCTAACATGTATTATATCCATCCATACAATCTTCCAACACGAGCCCCCCCTACCCTTCCACGCGTACTATCATCACAAACAGTTCCCCACAAATTACAAATTCACAACTAATGAATACAAATTACCACAATTACAAGTTACACAGGCATTACAAATTACCTACCCAACACCGTATTCCAACTAACCACCAACTATGTTTCCCCCCCCGAGACCACATGCCTCGCCAAAGCATGCCAACTATAATACCAGACTTGCTCGCCACCACACAAATGCAAAACATACCAATTACAACACCCCAAATAGCAAAACCCAAAAATAAAAGGTGCAAAATATTATATATATAATCTTATTCACGCCCCACAAAAGGCGATACCACATCCCCTTCTCCCAACGACACCGTTTCTCCCGACACTACTCATTATACTACCTTCTTCCCAGCACACAACTCGTCCACAGCAGAATATGCAACCACAAACAAAATGATTAAGACCTCTATCAGTTTATAACTAAATCTTCTCCCCTGTACCCCCCCTAACTATGGTACATAACAATCCCATCACAACGTTGACCCAAAAAATAATAATTACCCCTCTAATGCCCTCGAAAAGTTTTAGTATGTAGGGTCGATCATGCAGGTCAGGCGATCGGGAAGCAACCACCTACGACGCCACTTCATTCCAGGCAGAAATGGGGAGCAAGGAGGCATTAAAGGCGTGGCTGATATTTCATGCACACAGAGGCGACAGGTGGCACTATTATCCTTACATTCTAGAGGCACACAAAATACCTTTTTCATCCTAGTCATTAGAGCCCTGCGTAGCTATAAATATATAGCCGCCCCTCATAGACTAGGTGGGCTGTGTTGCACACACACATAAGTCAAGGTAGGTATATAGGGCTTCCTGTAGGTAGATATGTGGGCCCCCGCTTGTAGGATGTATACATGTCCCCCAGTAGAGAAGTAGGCATATAACCCCCCAGTAAGTAGTTATATAGAGTCCCCCCAGTAGGTAGTTATATAGAACAGCCATTAGGTAGGCATATAGGGCACCCCAGTATGTAGATATATAGGGTCCCTCAGTATGTACATAGGTATATGGGGCCCCCCGATATGTAGGAACACAGATACTCATAATGGACCGCCCAATATGTAGATAGTACTAACCTACCTTCTGGACGGCCGCTTATATATGCTAACTCAACTACTTATGGAGCCCCTATAATAGCAGTTAGATCAAAGGGAACCCCACAGTACACTAAGAATTGCAATATATTCACCGCAACACTGTTAAATAAGAAAATAATAATACTTGCCACTCTACAACTACTTCCCCGCCATGTCCGCCTGCTCTAGGTCCCAAAGCACAGCCAGTGCTTTAAGTGCTTGAGGACTATAAACAGTAAGGCAGAGCACCAGGCTGTACAATGAATGTCCCACAATTCATATGCGCCAGACCTAGTTTAGTAGTTGTGATACACAGCAGGTAGGGAGCACATTAGGCTTCTCTCTGCCCGCCATGCATCTCAATTGTATACACATCACATGGGCGCACATACAATTGAGTTAGCCTATGAAACAAGAGGTTGGTAGCTACAAGTAGCAGCAGGCCCTCCGTTGTTTCCCAGGCTCCGTATGGCGGTACTAACTGTACTCCTATTATGGCATCCCTGAGCGTATTCATTAACCACTAGAAGGAAGCCAAAAAGTGATGACTGGTTCTACGTTGTATGCATTTTTTTTTTTTAACGTGAGTTTATGAATGATGGATATTTGTCAGGGTATGCCCCCGGCATGTACCTCGGATGAACACTGCAAGACACAGTGGAAACAAGGCAAAGCTACAGTGAAACAGACAGCAAATGGACAAGGGTGGCAGGCATATTTTCTTAATATCATAAAATAACCTTAATGAAAGGTAACAGTCATGGAAAGGATAAAACTGCAGTTGACCAAGTGTTTTATCTGGGGGTCTCTCTCAAATCAGATGGAAAATTGGTGGTCTATTTTGGCCAATAGTTGGTATAACCTATCTAACCAAACATGCCAATTTAACATTAAGATGCTGGTGGTGAAAACTTCATAATAAAAGATCACAGTGTCAGAGCATAGTTCCTTTCTACTTCTCTTTCTCTAGAGTTGGAGACCCAATTTCCAAGTGTTCCTCCTTCAGTTTCCCAGTCTGCCCCCTCTTTTTAGAGCAAACCATGTTTAATGCTGAATTTACAAGAACAGTTGTGGTTTAACTGATCTGAAAAAGAAATGTCCTCTATTGTCTATAGAAAATCTGATGAGTTACGCAGAAGACCGTCAGGTGAGTGGAATGGACCAATGGCTGCCGGATGTACCAGAAAGTTCACAAACAAAGATTTACTAATTTCTGGTCCTTTTTAATTAAATTTTGGTTTCATTTCAAATTAAATTTACATCTACCACATAGAGAATTATGAATGAAGAGAGGAAGAAGGAAAAAAAAAAATTACCATGTGAACAACATAGTTCCCATAGCTTTACCAAACACAAGAGGAGCAAATATGTGCTGTATTTTGGGGAAGATAATGTACATTACTTGCAGAGAAAAAGAAACTGTTCATATGATATAGATAATGTGTTCTGCAAATGGAAAAAAAATATGTTGCAATCAATTAGGACGAATACAGAGTTGTTTTTTTAAAAATCAAATAATCTCTTTTTTTTGGGTTTTCCAAAGGGCCCCCCTTTCCTTCTCTTTAGCCAAAAGTTTCGGGGGTCAAAATTTTCTGATTTATCAAGGGCAACAAAGAAGGATTTATCAGTAGTGTTACACAGAAATGTTCCAATGCAATGAGAAAACTGATAGAGATTTGACTTAGAAAAATTGACTAAAATTAACAACTTTTTGGCATTTTATTCTACTACCCAAGCCCACAATGAAAAAAATGAAAATCCCTAACTTTATAGAGCCCCAAAACATAGCGAGGTTTTTTTGTAAATTGATCTTTCAGTCATCCCTCTAGTACCCCTTTTGGATAAATAAAATTTTGAAACAAGTTGAGTTTAACCCAAAATTTCTTGTAATACCCCTTGCAAGTTTTTAAGGGGCCCTTCCCCAAAAACCTTTGCCATTTTAAATTTCTTTGCATCAAAAGCAAAAAACAAGTAACCCAAAAAGCTAAACCCCCCCCTCCTGTTAGTTGGGGTTTGAAAACGGTTTGCACTCCTTGGGAAGAAACAGTCCGAATAGCCCCATTTTAGAAAATTTGGGCCAGCAACTCCAGGTAAAACAAAAATGTTTTTTATTGATTAAAATCAGGGAAAGGACATAAAAAGGGCCAGACATGTGGCCAAAAGACGGCCAAAAAACCCCCCCGGGCCCTTTCAAAATTTTTACGAACCCAAATCGAAAAGGCAAATTTTTACTTTAACAAAAAGCAAAAACCCCCTTAAATATACCATCCCTGAAAATGAACTCACCTTTTGTAACAGAGCCCAGCCCCACGCCCCTTTCCCGCTGCCACGCATGCCCCCCTCCCCCATTTCCCCGGGACGCCCCAGCCCCCCCGCCCCGCACCCGACGGAGCCCCCCCCCCCCCCCCCGCAAAAACACTCCCTTTTCAACTGGGTTTGGGACTGGTGACGCAGGAGCTGAAACCCGGGGATGCCCCCCATCCACGCCCCCCCCCCCCCCCCCCACCCCCCCCCCCCCCCCCCAAGAAAGAAGCCCCCCAACCACGGGGAAGACACAAACCCAAAACCCGGCCCGGGGCAGTAAAACAAAAAGGAAAGAAAAGAAAATAACAATTTTAAAAACCCTTAACAAAAAATTTTAAAAAAATCCACATTACAAAAGAAAACAACAAGTAAGGCAATTTCAAAGCAAGAAACCCCCCCACCCCCAAACTATTATAGATGCGAAAACTGCAATAAAAAAAAAATTTAAAAGGAATCTGTCGCCAATTTTTTTTTTTTACTTATTAAATCAAAACCCTGATCCATCATCTTTTCCTCTCAGTCGCTTTTATTTCCTGATTGTAGATTTCTCATTCGGCTTCTAATATGATTGGGGGGAAAAGACATTCTTGCTTGCCTGTTTTAAAGCAGTCAGAGAGATACTTTTCAGCAGCTTCATGCACATGGGAAACCCTTTAAACTGATTTTGTCCCATAAATTGTAAGGAGAGTTTTCACTGTGAAGGGAGGGGGGGGGGGAGCTTCCCCCTCTCCTCTTGTGTTTTGGGGGATTCGGGTTAAACTGAACAATGTGTCTCCTTTCAGTTGACCCCGCTTTTTGACATGACACACTGCTGAAAAGTCTCAAAAAAGAGCAAGAAATGTCAGACGATTATTAGGCTTAGTGGGCCCAAAATAAAAAAGCAGGGCTTAGGAATTATTAAAAAAAAATACGGAAAGTTATATGGGAAAAATTTAAAAAAAAAAATCAAAAATTCCCAAAAAATGTGTTTAACCTAAAAATATGAGTTAAACAATAAGTCATTTTTTGATGACACATTCCATTTAATGAATTTAATAATGAAACATAATATCACTGCACATATTTAATCCTGAGGGAGTGGTGGTGTTTATGCTTTCAGCATACCTCATCATTTGTTTATCTAGGAGAAGATAAGCTGGTGCCCAAGATGATGACTGGCCCATTCCTCTCTACACATAGGTATCACCATGCACATTTGCATTGGGACACATGGGGATGGGCGGTCAAAGAGCTGTAAAACTGAAGAGGTTTTAAATAGAAAACCATACGGTCCCATAGCAAAAGGAGGTGACCCCCACCACCGAACATTAGGAAACTAACAGCATCATAAGTGCAAAAAAAAAAAAAAGACTTTGCACCATGTAACAAAAAATTTTATACGTCATGATAGATACAAAAGGGACACCAAACCTGAAAACCCATACAAAAAAAGTACCTGAATAGGGCATCTCAACCTCTGGATCTCATAGTAGCTGCTATAGCTAGTTACGCCTTTGCATTGCCATCAACTAAACTATTTCATATATAGCTGACTTAAAGGGGTTGTTCATGTCAGATACAAATTAGTATAATACTTTAGGGGCTCTATGAAAACAAAAAAATTATACTCCCCTACCTCTGGTCCCCAGTTCCAGTGCTGGATTTTCCTGGTCTTCTATTGATATGCTGTGACTTCCAGACACGTCAATCACAGGCTATAGCGGTCATGTACCTCTCATTTATGTCACCATATGGAAGCGAACATCTCTTAACCCCTTACCGACATTGGACGTATTTGCACGTCCTGATGCCAGTAAGGGGCTTTGTAGTGGGATCGTGCCACGATCCAGCTACATAGTCGGCGGGTGTCAGCTGCTTATTGCAGCTAACACTTGCGGTTACAGGATGGGATGGAACCGGCTCCTTCTCGCACTGTTTAACCCCTTAGACAACGTGCGGAACATGGCCGCGCCGTCTATTTGAATGCAAAAATGTGCCGCACACCGTTCTTCACTCCTATCGGAACATTAGCCGCGCAATCGCTGTGTCCCGATCACTTAAAGGGGTTTTATCATTATATTAAATGGTCTTCAGAATAAGGGGACAGTGAAAACAAGCAACTTTGCAATTGGATGTCATCTGCAAAGCTGTCTTTTTTTCCCACTGTCTCCCTTATCTTCGTTTTCTATAAACACTGTTCTCCAGTGCTGGTTGGATTCCACCTCCTTTCATTTCATTGGCTGAGGGGCTCTACTAATTTACATTCTGTCTGGCCTCTGGGAGCATGCATTCCTGCCTCTCTCACTCAGAAAAAGGGGCCGGCAACATTTCACTCTGCACAGCCAGCAGCTGCACAGTAACACTGCAGCTGCTTCTAGAATCAAAAAACAGCAGAATCGTGCTCTGTGCCTAATGGTGCTGCGTGTAAACATAGAAAAGAGACAGATCTGTGCTGTTCTGGATGTCCATAGAAGACTGGATTCAACTGTAACAAACCTCCAGCTGTGAGAGGAGAAGAGATCAGTGCTCTGAGTTCATAGAAGACTGTCTAGACTAAATGCAAGGTGTGCTATGTAAACAGCTCTTACAAAATAAGAACTGCATAAGAGGGGGAACAACACAGTGACATGTGGATCAGACAGAGAGGGGGGGAGAAGAGGAGGGGTGTTTCTATCCCTCCCAAATCTCTCAAACAAAAACACTAACTCGGGAGTGAGCAGAACAGTGAAGGGGGGGATGATGTCATCCCCCTTCATTTAAGAAAACACCCACCGGGGAGGGGAAGAAACCCCTCTGGATTTGAAGAGCAGAAAACCCTGAAAGAAACAATAAAAACAGACGAACTATAAAACCAAAAAAACCCCCTTTAAAAAAGGGCAGCGGGAAAACCCTTTTTAAGGCCCCATTTTTCCCTTTTTTAAACCCTACTTCTTGCCCAAGGCGGGAAAAGTAAGCAAACTCCCCTTTTTTCCCTGCCCCCTAATGCTTGTTGTACAATAAAATTTAGGCTGTATAAAGATTTGGGAAAACACCAGTGGTAAAGCACCCCAGGGGGATTTGAAATTTTATAGTAAAAAAAAAATTTTTTTAAATTATAAAAAAAAATAGTTAAAATTTCAAATTTCCCCCCCCTTTAACAAAAAAAAAAAAAAATTTAAACTAAAAAAAAAAATTTACCCCAAAAAGGTTTTTCCCCCACGTCCTAAAAAAATCATTTTAAAAAACACCAAACCAAAAATTTGGGAAATAAAATTGATAAAATTTTCCCAAGGGTTAAATTCCCAAACTGGGGGTTTAATAAAAAGTAAATTCAACCCCCGAAAAAATCCCGCCTCACTCACCCGTCCCGAGGTAAAAGTACAAAAAAAGTTATTTTTCCCCAAGAAATGGACCAAACGCAAATTTCAAAAATAAAAAATTTAGGTGGATTTTTTTTACGGTCCCAAAAAATAAAACCCAAAAAAACGTACATTTTTTTGGATAAAAAGGCCGGACTCGTACAACCTGCAAAATAAATAAAAAACAAAAAAATCTTTTTTAACCAAAGATTAAAGCCGTAAAAAAAAAACTCCTTAAACATGTTGCAAGCGGGCTTTTTTAAAATTTTGAAAAAAATTAGAATTTTTTTTGCATTTTCCCCTAGTTTTTTTATGGCCCGGGAATGAAAAATTTTTAAAAAAGGGAAATTTTGGGTTCTGAAAAATTTTTAAAAAAGGTTATAGGGGAATTTTTGGGGGGGTTTTGGGTTTTTTGGGTTTGGGAAGGGGAAAGGAGGGAAAAAAAATTTAAAATTGTGAAAAAGGGGTTTTGTGGGGGTTTTGGGGGTTGTAGAGGAGGAAAAGGAGTATTTGAAGGAATTAAGAGGGGGGAGGGTGTTTTCCCCCAAAGGTAAGTATCAAAAAAAAGACCGAAAGGGGCCAAGTGCGGGGTAAAAAAAACGGGAATTTGGGGGTGATTTTTTATGTTTTTTTTTTTTGTTGTTGTTTTTAAAATTGGGTTTCCTTGGGTTTATATTTTTTTTTTTTAAAAGGGGAAAAAACCCCCCTTTTTTAAAATATTTAAAATTTAAGGGTTTAAAAAAAAGGGGTGAATTTTTTGGGCCAAAGAGGGAATTTGTAATAAGTTTTAATTACCATAAAAATTTTAGAAAATTTTTAAAAAAGGGTGAAAGGCGAATTTGTGGGGGCCCCCCAACATACCCGGGAAAAATTTTTTAGAGAATTAAGTTTTTAAATTCACCCTTTGCAGCATATGAATAAAGCCCGGATTTTTGACCTGTCCCCCTGCTCTGGAGTGACAACTATAATGTAGGGTTAAAATGTTACCAACAAAAAAGGCCCCCTTAAATCCATCCCCCTAAAGGGTGGGGGGGGGCGGGGACTAAAGGGTTTGGGAATTTTTAAAAACCAAAAAACCCAAAGAGAACTTTCCCACCTTGAAACATTCACACCCTACTGAATAGGCACATAAATGTTTTAAACCTTCATTTTCTTAGTAATTGGGGTGGAAATATTGCCAATGGGTTTTGTTGAAAAACTTGTACCCCTCATCACCTATCTAGTGGTGTTACCGGTTTGGGAGGAGAAAACGATTAAAAAATTTTCCCTTTTAAAAAACTCCTGACTGTTTTAAATATGACCTTTCCCCTAGAGAAAAAGGGTTTGGGTGCTACACACCAGATTTTTTTAATACCATTGGACTACAGAATTGGGTCCCGATGTGTATATAAAACAAGGGTAAAAAGGGGGTAACGAAAAAAAAAATTAAAAATCAATAAAATCATGTTTTTTTCCCTTTAAATTTTCGTTGCCCCCCCATACTATTTAACCTTGGTAACGAAAATAAAAGAAAAAAACCTGTTTTTTAAATTGATTTAATATTTTTTTTTCCCGTCCCCCACATATTTTTATTCTTTTAAAAAAATGGGGACAACTTCTGTATTTTAAAAATTTGTTTCGCCCATTTTACAGTTTTTTTTTAAAGATTCATTAGAAAAACCCATAGGAGCGTTCGCTCGCCCCCTCCCCCTTTGGCCCAAATAAGGGGGCCCCCTTTTTTTTAACTTAGCCAATAAACAGAGGCGCGCTCAGAATTTCTTTTCCCCATAAACTCTAATGAGAAAGTGTTCGCCTCTAAAATTGGCTAAGCTGGACAAAGCCCCCCCCGTTTTCAACCAACCCAACTCGTTTTTTTTGAAATTTTTACTGTATTTTTGAACTGTCCCCCTTTTAAAATTTTGATTGGTCAATTTTTCCCCATAGGAAAAAATGGGGACATTGTCCCCCCTATTCTTTTTGGGGTAAATTTCCCCCTCCATGGGGTTTATAATGGGACTTGCCCCCTCCAAATTCTGTTTTGGCGGGTTTTATGCCGCCCAAATTAAATAGCTTAAACAATTTGAATTACGTTTTTCCCCGGCAATTCTCTCTATTGAAAGTTCCTTGTAGCCCGGGGCCCCTCGGCGAAAAACCCGCTTTTTTGGGGTTTTTAACGTTTTAAATTTTGTATAAAAAGGGGTTTTCGGGTCTTTATCTGATAAGGGTTTTTTTTTTTTTAATAAAAAATAAATTTTTTTATTTTATTTCATCCCGAGGGCGCGAGGGGGCCGAAAATTTTCAGAGGGGCCCCTCTTTTCCATAGACTATAATGGGAAAAGTAGCCCCGGCCTTTTGATTGGCTGGGATAGAAAAACCCAAACCGCTACTCCCCCAACCCAAGCTCTTCCTGTTTTTTTAACGTTTTTTGAACTGTCCGCCCTTTGATTTTAAAATTGGGTTCCCCCCCCAAACTTCTCCATAGGATATAATGGGGTTTTTGGGTCGCTCCTTTTCCTAAATTGGTTAATACCCCCTTCAAGGTTTAAAAAATGGGCCACTGTCGCCCCTATTCTAAATTTGGTCCAAACTTTTTCCATGGGGAAATTAATGGGCCTTTTCCCGCTCCTTTTCTGTTTTGGCTGGCTTCTGCCGCCCAAAATAAGAATAGCAAAAAACTTTTTTGAATTACTGAAATTCCCGGCAATTTCTCTCTATTGCAATTCCCTATGTAGCCCCGGCCCCTGGGGCGACAAACGGTGTTTTTTGGGTTTTTACTGCTTTATTTTAAAGGGGTTTTTCGTCTTTTATCTGATAATTTTTTTAAAATTTTAATAAAAAATTTTTTTTTTTAAATTATTTCATACCGCACGGCGCTGAGGGCCGAAAATTGCATTGCGCCCATCTCTCCAAAACCCCAAAAATAATTTGGGGAAGTAGCTCGCGCCCCTGATTGGCGGGGAAATAGCCAAGAAACCCCCCCCCTAGCCCCCGCCAAATTTCAGCTTTTTTCTGTTTTTTTTCCCGTATTTTAAAATTATCCCCCGTGGTTTTTCCTGATTGGCCCAAATTTCTCCATGACAGAATGGGTTTTTTGTCCCCTCCTTTTTCTGATTGTCAATAATTCTCCATAGGTTTAAATGGCCCTTCTGATGCTCCTATTCTGATTGGGTTTGAGTTTAGCCACCCCCCCGCTAGCCCCCAAAATCACCTCTTTTCACTTTTTTTTACATATTTTTAACTGTCCCGCCGGGGAAATTCTGTTTTGGCTAAAACTTCCCATGGGCTAGAATGGGCCCTCTGTGGGCTCCTTTTTCCGATTAGGTTGACCCTACCAAATTTCCCGGTAGTTTAAACCCAAAATCACCTCTTTCGCTTTTTTCTGTATTTTAAACTATCCCGCCGGGGGATTCAAATGGTCTAAATTTTCCCCAAAGGTTTTAATGGTTCACGTCACTCCTATTTTGTTTTGGCCGGGTTTTTCCCGACCAATCAAAATTAGCTTTCAAAAATTTGAATTACAGTATTTCCCCGGGCCAATTTTCCAATACCCTTTAAATTTCTTAAATTTAGATTTTTGGAAAGTGATTTTGTTTTATGAATTTTTTTTTTTTTTTAGGTTTCAGCTCTTTCCGAAAATTTTGGAACCCCTTTTATAAAGGGGCTTTTTTTTGGATTCATACTCCGCCCCCCGACAGTGGAAGGGATTTCTCGCTTTCCAGCCGGTCTCGCATCGGAACGGTTTTTTGGCGCAACCCCGCACGGGCCCCAAAGTCCCGGGCCCTGGCCCCAAATTCCCCCCCCCGTGCCCCACCACACTGGGGGGTTCCCCCAGGGAAACCCTTTTTGCCCGCATGTCCCCAAGGGGCACCGCCCGGACCGGCGAATCTTAGGCCCCAGCGCCGCCCCTGCGCCCCCGGCCCCCCCCACTGCGCCCCAAAACACTGGCCGGGCGCGCGTGATTTTTCCCCACTTTGTAATGCCCGGCCCCTACCCCGGGGCGCCAATCATGGGCCCCAGCGACGCTCGCGCCTCACCCCCCCGCACGCTCCTAAAACACGGCCGAGGCGGCGGATTTTACATGGATTTTTTAAAAGGAGCGGGGCCCCCCCCCCCGCCAAAAACCCAAGGTCCGATTTCCCCGGGGAAACCCGGGCCGGAAAGGTGCCCCCCGCCCCCGGGGCCAAGTTTTCCTTACATGTCCCCCCTATAAACAATGGCAATTTGAAAGGTTTCCCTGGACTGTCACAAAAACCCGGGAACAATCCCCCCTAGGGGGGAAAACTTTGCTTGAAACCCTTTTTGAATTTTTTTGATTTTTTTGGAATTTAAAAAAAATCAAACATGGACGGTGAAAGCCCTCGACAGGTCGGATGTCCCCTTTTGGGTTTTAGTTGGAAAATTTCAACAATGTAGAAAGTCCTATACCCACTTTAGGTTGTTCCATTTTTTAAAAGTTTTTTTGGCCGCAAAACTTCAAATTTACCTTTTTTTTCCCTAAACAAAAAGTCATTTTCCAGTTTTTCCCGGTCCCCAAATCTTTTTTTTAATGGCCAAAAATCTTTTTCAACATTTTTTGGGCCTTGGGATTCCAACGTAAATCGAAAACCGAATCCGGCAAAACGCTTTAAACCGGATTTTGGGCGGAGAAAAACTTTTTTTATTTAAAAAGGGTTTTTGCCCGGGGAGAATCGTTTTTTAAAAGGCCCCAAATTAACCTTTTTGGGGAAAGGGCCAAATTAACGGGGTTTCCATTTTTTTGGGGCCCCGCATTTTAACAAAAAATTTTTTCACGTTTTTCCGTTTTTCAAACCTGGAAAACCGCCTTCCCCCTATGACCAAAAAACCCTTTTTTTTACAACTGGGCCTTTTTTCTTTTTTTTTTTTTCCCACTTCGTTTTTTCCATTTTAAAAAATTTTTTTCCAGACCCGGCCCCAAAATTTCCCAATCTAAAACCCGACGCCTTTGGGGTTTTTTTCCTTTTTTAAAAATTTTAAAACCAATTTTGGGGGTGAAAAAATTTTTTTTAAAAATTTCGGGGCATAAATTTAACCTTTTTTAAACCTTTGGGGGAAAAAAAATTTTTTCCCCCCCTTTGGGCCCCCTCCCCCAATTTTCCCCCCCCTTCCCCCCTTTTTTTTTCGCGAAAAAAAAAACCCGTTTTTTTAAAAAAGGGATTTTGGCGCAAAACCCCTTTTTTTTTTTTAAAATTTTGCCTAAAATCCTTTTTTTTTTAAACAAATTTTCCCCGCAAAATAAGTTCACCCCTTTGGCCCTCGGGAAGCCAAAAAAACTTTTTTTTAGGAAATTTTGGCGCCAAAATTTTTTTTTAAAGGCTTTTGGCCCAAAAAAAATTTTTTTTTACGGTTTTTTGGCCCCCAAAATTAAGATTTTGGGTTTGGCGCCAAAAAAATGGGTTTTTTTATTTTTTTAATACAAAAAATTTTTTTTAAAAAAAAGGTTTTTGGCCCCAAAAAAAAAAAACCCAAAAAAAATTTTTTTTTTTTTTTTAATTTTTTTTTGGCCCAAAAAATTCCTTTTTTTTTAACGTTTTTTGGGCACTAAAATTTTTATTTTACAGGGTTTTTGGGCCTAAAAACCCTTATCTCCCTTTTTGCCCCAAAAAAAAGTTTTTTTCCCGGATTTTGTCCCAAAAATCTTTTTTTTACATTTTTGGGGCACTAAAAAAAATTTTTTTTTAAACAGATTTTGGCGCAAATAATTTTCCCGGGCCTCTGCCCGGCCAAAAAACTTTTTTTTAACGATTTTGGGGGCCCCAAAACCCCTTTTTTTTAAATTTTTTTTTGGCACAAAAAAAAATTTTTTTAAATTTATTCCCCTTTTTAACGTTATCTCCCCCCTCTGACGCCAAAAAATTTTTTTTTATGGTTTTTGGTGCAAAAACCCGTTTTTATTTTTTCCCCACTAAAAAATAATTTTTTTTACAATTTTGGGGCCAAATAAATGTTTTTTTCGTTTTTGGCCCCAAAATATTTTTTTTTAACGGATTTTGCCCCAAAAAAACCCGGGTTTTTTGACCCCCAAAAATTTAATTTTTTTTTTACGGTTTTTGGGGCCAAAAACCTTTACCCCTTTTTTTTTTTTCTAAAGGGAAAAAAAACCTTTTTTTTTAAAAACGGTTTTTTGGGCGCAAAAATCCTTTTTTTTTTTTACTTTTTTTGGGGCACTAAAAAAATTTTTTTTTTAACAGTTTTTTGGGCCCCAATTTAACGTTACCCCCCCTTCTGACCCAAAAAAAGGGTTTTTTTTTTTTTTTTAAAAATTTTTTTTTAATAAAAACGGATTTTGGGCCAATAATCGTTATTTTCCCCCCGCCTTTTGCCCCCCAAAAAATACTTTTTTTTAAATTTTTTTTAAATTTAACTTTACTTTTCCCAAAAATTAATTTTTTATACAAAATTTTTGGCGAAAAAACCCTTTTTTTTTTTAAAAACTTTTTTTTTTTTTTTATTTTAAAATTTTTTTTTTTTTTACAATTTTTTAAGCCCCAATTTTTAAACTTTTTCTTTTGGGACCCAAAAAAAATTTTTTTTCCGGTTTTTTGGGGAAAACGTTATCTGGGCCTTTTTCTGACCCCAAAAATACTTTTTTTTTTAAAGGGTTTTTCGAAAGAAACCCTTTTTTTTTTTTTTCCCCTTTTTTTGGGCACTAAAATAAATTTTTTTAAAAATTTTGGCCAAAAATTTTTTTATCTCGCCCTGAGCCAAAAATACTTTTTTTTAAACGGATTTTGGGCTAAAACCCTTTTTTTTTAAACCTTTTTTTGGAACAAAAAATTATTTTTTTACAGTTTTTTGGCCCCAAAAAATTTAATCTCTTTTTTCAAAAAAGGCCCAAAAAAAATTTCTTTTTAAAGGATTTTTCCCGCAAAAACCCCTTTTTTTTACGTTTTTTGACCCCCAAAAAAATTTTTTTTATTTATTTTGGCGTAAAAACCCTTATCTTGCTTCTAAACCGCCAAAAAAAAACCGGTTTTTTTTTTTTAAGGGTTTTTTGGGCACAAAAAAACCCTTTTTTTTGGAACAAAAAAAATTTTTTTTTTTTTACTGTTTTTGGGCGCAATAAAGTTATCCCCCTTCCCTGCCCCGCCAAAAAAAACTTTTTTTTATGGATTTTGGCGAAAGGAAACCCCCCATTTTTTTGGTTTTTTTTTGGGGCCCAAAAATTTTCCCTATTTTTACTGTTTTTGGGGGCGCTAAAAAAAGTGATCTACTTTTGCCCCGCAAAAAATACTTTTTTTTTACCGGTTTTCCGGCCCAGTCCTTTTTTTGACGGGTTTGGGGGGTTTTAGTTAAATTATTTTTAAAAAAAATTTTGGGGCGCTAATAAACTGATCCCGCTTCTGACCACTAAAAAAATTTTTTTTTTTATTTTTTACGAAATTTGGGGGGCAATAATGGTTTTTTTTGGGGAATTTTGGGCCCCCTTAAAAAATTCCTTTTTTCCTTTAAACAGGGGGGGTTTTTGGGATGCCTAAAAAAAAAGTTATTTTTGCTGTATGAAAAATAATGTTGGTTTTTTGGGGTTTTTGGTGCAAAAATTTCGGGGGCCAAAATTTAATAAAGCAGTACCCCAAAGCAGCACACCAAAGGGAAAAAAGGCTCACAATGGCTACATTTGATCTAAAGGAAGTGACTACTTAAAATTTTAACCCCAAACCTGTGGGGTTTGTAGTTTAAACATCCAATGGTTTAAATTTTGTGCAAACATTAAAAAGCGGGCCCCAAAGACGCTCCAAAAAACGTTTAAAAAAAACGCCCCAAAAAAGGGGGCTCCAAAAAACGAAAAAACCGCCCAAAAAAGGGAGTTTTTTCCCGCTGCTTTTGAAAAGGCAGGACAAAAAACTCATTTTCTTTAACGTTTTTAGAAATTAGTTTTAAAGGCCCCCGTTTTTTTTGCCCCACTGAAATTTAGAACATACCCCTTATGCCCCAAAACAGTGGCGCATAAAGGGTGACATGTGTGATCTAGCAGCATAGTGGTAAGTTATGAATACCTTTAAAGCAGTGTAGAATGTGCCAGAATCTATGAACCTGTTCCACTGCAGGTCATAGATTTGGCGCTTTCTAGTTCCACTAGGACAACTCAGGCACAGGTAAACTACTTGTAACTTGGTCTGTCTGTTCCAGCAGTGATGCGCCCAGTTTTGCCGTCCTCCAGTCATAATTGTGTAGAATCATACGGTTGTGGTGCGACACGCCTCCAGAACGCCCCCACATTCTGGGTGCATTAGAAAGTGCTGCGGGCACCGCAAAATGTGCTTACTTTTGGAGTGCACCTGCTCATACATCTAGAGAACAGAGCTGTGACAGTTTTTGGGCTGAAAGGACAGCAGAATACTGACGCAGCCCCGTACATACATGTCACCTAAAGTGTCTGCCCCAAAATTTGTCTCAGCCCTGCCACTTTGAAATTGGCTTGGATTAGTACAACAATTTTGTGCCACATTTAGTTGAGCCACATTCAGAAATGGGACTAATCTTATGAGTGTGGCACGACACGCCCCCCCAAGAATTGGCGCAAACAAAAATATTGAATTTGTGCCAGTTTTTGGAGCACAACATTTTATACATGTGTCGGACAGGGGCTGTGACAGTTTTTTTGTTGGACATCATGCCAAATATCTGCCACAGCCATGTTCATATATGTCACCCAAATTCCCACAGAATATTAAAAGGTGTGGATAACCCAGCAATAACACAAATAAGGTAACTGATGAAACAAAAGAATGTGCACTATTAATAAAAATAACATAACACATAACTTTTACTCATAAGCTATAGTAAAAGTGGAAAATTATCCCTACAACTCTTTGCGCTAACCCCACTAATAACAAGCTACAGTATCTCACAAAAGTGAGTACACCCCTCACATTTTTGTAAATATTGTATTATATCTTTTCATGGGACAACACTGAAGATATGACACTTTGATACAATGCGAAGTATTCAGTGTAAAGTTTGTATAACAGTGTAAATTTGTTGTGCCCCCAAAATAACAACACACACCAATCAATGTCTAAACCACTGGCAACAAAAGTGAGTACACTTCTAAGTGAAAAGGGACAAATTGTGCCCAAAGTGTCAATATTTTGTGGCCATCATTATTTCCCAGCACTGCTTTGACTCTCTTGGGCATGGAGTTCACTAGAGCTTCACAGGTTGCAGCAACTAGAATCCACTTCCACTCTTCCATGACAACATCATGGAGCTGGTGGATGTTAGAGACCTTACACTTCCCCGGCTTCCATCTGAAGATGCCTCACAGATACTCAATAGGGTTCTGGTCTGAGAACTTGCTGCCAGTCTGACCCACCTCTTTACTTTACCCACATTTTTTTCTTTAGTAGGAGGTAGTGTTGCATTTATGGAGCTGTATTTGCAAGTAGTTATATCCTGTTGGAATACTGCCCGTGCTCAGTTTTCCGCGAAGAAAGGGACTCATGCTTCTGCTTCAGTGTGGTCACAGTAGCATGTTGGGCATTCATAGGTTCCCTCAATGCAACTGTATCTCCTACACAGCTGGCAGCACTACATTCAGCCCCAAAAATAATGACACTCCCACCACAATGCATATGACTGAACAACCACCTGTCTAGAACATCACTTGTCTTTGTACTCCTCTTCCGGCCTGGTCAGCAGCCGAACACGCTGACACCATCTGAATCAAAAAATTGTTATCTTGCTTTTATCAGACCACAGTGACATGGTTTCCAGTAAATCAATGTCCTTAGTCTGCTTATGCCGTCCAGCAATCTTTTTAAGCAGGCTTTTATTGTCTGAATTCAATCTTTCAGAAGAGCTTCCTTCCTGAGCACAACAAGCCATGCGGACCAAATGTTTTGCAGTTGCAAGCATATGGTCTGAGCATCTGACAAACGCTGACCATACCCTACCCTCGCAAACTCTGCAGCAATGCTGGTAGCACATCATCCTGGATAATAGGACACCGTGACACATAGTCAACTTCTTTCTTCGACCATCGTCTAGGCCTTTCTGATTGTAAAACCTGTCTTGTTAAACCACTGTAGGATGCGTCCCTTGCTTACCATACTGCACGTCTTTTCGCGCAGCGGTGTTGGCAATCTTCTTATAGACTAAGTCATACTTTATGTAAACAATCAATTATTTGGACTTTTTCAGATCTTCTCTAGACAGGTTTTCTTTCCCCATCTTACTTTAGCCATGGTTAACTTCCAGTCACACCATTCATGAGAGAGTAGTAAGTGAAAATGGCAAGTGGGGCACAAATAACCATTTCCCCACTAGGGGGTACTCCACTTTTGTTGGCCAGCAACATTTTTGAGATAATGTAAACGAACCAATACACACAAAGGCCCAAGTCACGTTTCCGGCTCAACCAATGCACTCTATAGTCCATCATAGGCTATTTCAACACTTGGGCCCTCTTGTGATGTGTTATTTATTTTTATGCGCTGGTTGCAGTTATAATTACATCATTCGTCCAATAATCTTAACACTTAGGAACGAGAGCCTATGCTGAGTTAGCAAATCTATGTGTTGTATAATATAATATATTTAGTTCCACTGAGTTGCGGTACATGCATTCTTGGTTATGACCCCATAAGCGCTAGATGTTTTATATGGTCTCCAATCCATGTGAACCCCGAGTGACAACTGTGAGGACGGAAATCAATGTTCAGAACCCGTCTTTTGGAAACATATTTTGTGTCGGAGCAATAAAATACCTGTGAAACCCTCCCTTACAATCATTGTAGGCTCTCTCTAATCCTAACAATGGAATTGGTTATTTCTTCTGACCTGCTTGAGGATCAGCAAGTACGCTTCCATTCTTTTCTGAGTTATATTTATTTTTTGTCTCATTTTTCCTGTGATGTGTTTTTAATGCATTAAAATACTGTACCTAGTTCTTGGTTGCATTCATTCTGGATAACGAGTTCAACCAATCTCCTAGCTTCTTCCCCTTAATTTGGATACACACCTGTTCATTGATTATTATTCGCAACAATTGCGTTTAATACTTGAGAATCATTCTGTAACGTATCTGCAGGTAGTGATCCGCTGGACCACCGCAAGCCGATGGTGTACAAGCCGTACCATGGGGACGGAATCTAAGTAGAAACCCGTTTTACCAGAGCCCGCCGCAAAGCTGATGGACTTGCTGTCGGCGGATTACTTCCAGTCGTCCCACTGTGCGTGACTTGCTTGCGGTGTGGACACCAAGGCAGTGTTGTGGTAGCAGAAAGCTCGCTGGGTCGTAGGGCTGAGAGCTCGGGGACAGGCAGAGGTCATGAGCATGGCGGCCAATGGTTCGTGTGTCATGAAACATGAGCGTAAGAGGTTCTGGTTAAACAAACGGAAGTCAGACAACAGGCACAGCGAACTTTCTCAAAGGCTCGTAAACGGCACTAAAGAGAATCCCTGCAAAGGTATACCCCGATAAGGAAGAGTGGTTAAATAGCTCACCTGCCAGCGCTTAACCAATTATGGGGCTACTGGCCCTATTAAATCCTCGGAGCCGGCGCTACTCTAGCGCCCAAAGGCGCCGGGCGCGCAGCGACGCCGCCTGTAAACGCAGGAGGAGATCGTCGAGGACTCAGGAGCGCAGGAAAGGTAAGTGGGGAAGCTCGTGATCCCGACCCGCGGCCCATCAGGGGCCGCGGGGACCCGACGGGTGACAGGCACGATGCGCCCGAAGCCTCGTGGCGAGTTGCTGCGGTGAACCCACCCGTACAGTAACGCCCCCGCCCGCTAGCCCCCCTCCTTCTTACCTGTTTTCGAGGAAGGTCAAAGCACGAGACCAGCGGTCCATGATGTTTCTCTCTCAGCGCTCCCAATATCTCTCCGACCGTACCGCATCCCATCCCAATCAAAACCAAGAATTCCGTTAACCCCACCTAACAACCCTCATAATCCAAGAATCTCTTGACCGCAAATATGTGTGGCGGCATCACGGACCTCAGAGGGGGAAAGGACAACTTTTCTGGAGAAGCGCGGTTTCAACCACGACGGGCCCTTACTAAGGATGGATACATAAAGAATTAGGGATCCGCCATGGTTGGAGGTAGTTGAGCGATATACGTCCACTGGATTAATACGGCCAGTATTTCAAAGGACCTAGGAAAGCGCGGGCCAAGCTTGTAACACTGGGGATTTTTAACCTGACATATTTGGCGGACAGCCAGACTTGTGGTCCTCCAAGGGTAAAGGTTGGAGCTGGTCTCCTCTACTTCCTGTCCGCCTGGACCTTCATACGGGCGGCAGCTACGCTGCAGGGACTACGAGTTCTGCTCCCATATGCCAGATAAGGTTTCGTGGACCAAGGCGTCTACAGAGGGAACCTCGGAGGAGGGAGGCAAGGGAGAGGAGGCGGGGATGCCGACCATATACAATAAAAAAAAGGGGATGCGCCTGAGGACTCCTGAATCCAGAGAATTGATGAAAATTTTTTTTTTTTTTTTTTTCTTTTTATTTTTTTTTTTTTTTTTTTCCTTTTTTTTTTTTTTCATTTTTTTTATTTTTCCGGCCGCATGGATAGAGGTCGGAAACCTAATCATTTCCTGGGCGCAGCAAGCAGGACAAAACAAAGCTGACGTAAGTAACTACTGCTGCCAGAATCTTGTTGACTCCTCTCTACTCTGGCCGGTTAGATTGGGATGGTAAGACGAACGAGAAGTCTTACACTTCACTCCGCAATCGGGAGGCATAGTGCGCGCCCAGAACTTGGACCACGAACTGCACCCCCACAGATCAGAAAACGATGTTGCATGGGCGATGCCTGCATGCGGAAAGAATGAACTAAAGAAAGGGAGGGCCAAGCGTTGTGCGAAGGGTAATCCGGGCAGTGGAATACGCAGTTGCGAACATCTTCGAAAACCCATATCCGTAATGACCCAGATCACGGGTTTCCCCTAAAGAGGATGAAGGTCGGTGATGAAATCCATCGTGCCACATGGGACCATGGAATACTGGGCCGTAGCAGGGTCGCAGTAGCTCCGGAGGACCGTGAGAGCGAGGGCAAACCTTTAATTGCCGTGCACAACTAAGAGCACAAAGAAACAGCCATCACAAAGTCCATAATATCATTAGCCAGTCCTGTGGCCACCAGTAGAACCAGAGAATTACAACTGAACGATCTCACTAACGGGCCCGCCGGATGTCCCTAGCCAACAAGGATCAGTGTCATCCCAATTCAGGATTTTCTTTGCGGCAGGCGAGGCCGAAAGTAGGTCCTTGCTTTTGCCAGGAGGAATCTGCCCGTGAAGGTCGGACAGGGCTGCTCGGGATCAGTCGTTCCGGAGTACGATGTGTTGGAGGCTGCGGCACCTCATCCACTGACGTCGGATGCGCGAGAGAGGAGCATCAAGCCCCTGATGTTCTTCTCCGGCTTGGGCGAAAATGATCCGGAATCAAATCTGGGACAAAAAAAGAGACCACCGTGCTTGCCAATGAATTGAAGAAGAACGCCTGGGCCGACTGAAGGTACTGAAGATTTTTGTGACAGTATACACCTCAAAAGGATGACGAGCTCCCCTCCAGAAATTGCCAAGCCACTCTACCCCAGGGTCATCTTGATTAGCGACAATTCTCGGTCCCCCAAAAAGCATAGTTCCTCTCTGCCGACCGAGAAGGTCCTTGGAGAAGAAAGCCGCAGTGACGGTTCTACACCCTTGTACCCATTTGAGTAAGAACACTCCGGTCCACACCGCACGAGTGCATCCAACCACCAGCCAGACAGAGACATGCTTCTCATGATCAGGCGGCGTGACAGAATAGGTGCGAAGCAAAGGCCGGACCTTCAAATTCCGATGAAGGCTCTTTCGCCGCTGGTGGCCAACCATTTGGGATTGGCCTCTTCCTGGTGAGATCCACAATTGGAGCCACCCAGTGTAGAGAAAATACGGTTGGGGGATCAATAAACCTGTCGATAATAATTGGCAAAGCCCAAAAACGTTTTGTAAGGCACGAAGTCCACAACCAGGTTCGTATGGCCATTGCAAGATAGCAGACAGCTAGTGGGGACCCATTTGCTAGGCCATCGGACTCGTGACAGAACAATGTAACCGAGAAAGGCAGACGTCTGTTGGCCGTGGAAACACTCAACTTCTCTAAACTTCTGGCGTAATGCAGGCGGTTAGACTGCGAAGTGAGCGTTGCAGGATCAGGAGCAACCTGTGATAGATGGCGGTCCGGAGGTCACGGAGAGTACAAAACCATAATGTTCGTCCAGAAACACATGAAACACGTGTAGAAGCAGGTCCCTGAAGAATGGTCGTTACGAACTCCTGAAAGACCGCTGGGGGTGCATTGCACAGACCGAATGGCATCGACCAGTTATTCAAAATGGCCTCACGACGGGTATTGGAACACCGTCTCTCCACTCATCTCCCTCACAGGATCCTGGATGAGGTTGTACTGCCCCGCGCGAACAGCGTCCAGTTTTGGAGAAGAACCTTGGATCCTGGTTAGACGTCAAATGAGTCCGAATTAGTTGTAAACGTGAACGCGTTTTACAACGGAAATACCATGGTCAGAAGCCCCGTATCGATCGAGGAACGGAGAGAACCATCCTTCTTTCGTACGAAGAAAAACCGGCTACCGTCCGGGAGATGTAATGACCTCATCGTATTAAAGCCACCTTTTTGCAGGTTCTCACGGAAATAGTACCGACATGGCCTGGTCTCGGCGTCTGGACAACGGGTAAACCTCTATCCCCAGGAGGGCTTGATCCCAGAAGGAA
This sequence comes from Phyllomedusa bahiana, assembly GCA_025379985.1. Lineage (NCBI taxonomy): Eukaryota > Metazoa > Chordata > Amphibia > Anura > Hylidae > Phyllomedusa > Phyllomedusa bahiana. The sequence goes on along the minus strand of JAODAL010006513.1, from coordinate 83,712 downwards.
GGTCAATGGACAGTCATAGGGGCGGTAGGAGGAAGGATTCGGCCTGTTTCTCCGAAAAGACCGTCACGAGTCCCGGTATTCACGTGAAGACCTGGCAGGGACCTGTACGACTGATGAGGTGGAATTGGCCCGGAAGAGGCCCGGAACTGAGAGACAGCGATTCTTGCAGTCAGCCCCAGCGAGAATCTCCCCGGTATTTTCCATCCGAGGGTCTGGGCATGGATCTGTAGCCACGGAAGTAACCCAAGCAGGATCAGCGAGGATGACACCGCGGTAGGGACGTAGACAGTTAACTCCCTCCTTGGTATGCCCCCGCGCGGAGAGAGACCAACGGCTCTGGTCCATACGTACCGAATGTCCTCACTAAGTAGCTCAGCTCACTCACAGAGGATATCACCAGGCTTCGACCAACGGTCCACACGGCAGGCGATGCTGGGATCACCCAGGTGGCATGAATAAAGTTCCCGGCGCGATCCAGAGCTCCAGAAGGCGGGCACCCGGAAAAATAGCGATCCGGAACCGAATAAAAGCCCTCAACCCCAATAGTAAGTACGTTGAGAGTGAAGTGTTCACAACCCAGGGATGCCTCTCCGAGACATAGACGTAGGTGCGGGCGTCTTTCCCTGCCGCTGTGAGGCAAAGCGGGCAAAAACCACTTCGCGGAAGATAGATCCGGGCCTGGCAACAGTAACGCGCCGACCAATTTTCCTCCTCGGCCCTAACGTCGGGACACGCTCCTATCGAAACAGATGTGCCCGGCATCCACACCTGCATGGGAGTTTCTTCACTGGTAGAAGTGAACTAGCGCAGCATGGGGTCTTTGGAAGACCGCGCGCCAGGTGCAGGCAAACGGGCAGTGGTTTCGGATATCGCAGTCCCGTTCCTGGCCGAAGTTCCTCTTGACGGCACGCAAGCGAACATCCGATCCGTATGGCATATTTGACCAGTTCGCCTTAGAGATGACAGGAATCTCTCTTAGCACGCTAGGGCGCTCCTTAACTCTGCCGACAGCGCCCATTTTAAAGGAGGCAACCATAGGGCGGGGGCGTCATTTCTCCAGTCATCTCTGACCCAGGGCACCAGAACACGAACTAATGCGTACTGTTCGCCGACAGAGGAGCACCCTCGGAGCGAAGGCTTTCAGAGTAAGAGCGGTCTCCCGCCCGAGGAAGCCGTGCCGGCTCTTCAAAGACACAGCGGACAACTCTGAGAGGAAAAGTCTGTAGGTCCGTCGTTACCACCAGTATCGCCCCGGTCCCCAAGAGGGTGGCCCTAAGCTAGAGACCTTCCGGACAGCAGACTGACCACGAAGGCCTACCTTGGAACGCTTCAGTGGGAATTGACCCGCACACCATACTCAACGGCATCGAGCACTGGGTCAAAATAAATTCCCCCTCGCCACAGTTTGGAGACCACCGTCAAACTTGTCAGTAAGTGTATGCGTAGCCAGAAGTCCCCGGGTAGCTGGAGAGGTGTCCGCCACCAGGAGGAGAGTCCGGCGGCATGTTGGTTCTACCAAGGAGCTGCTGCGCATCTCATGGCGGACAACTGAGTTCATAGCTGCTGGCTAGTTGCTCTAAGTTGATGAGACTGCTGAGAACACCACTATCCCGCGTGAGAATCCATCACGGGCAGAAGGTACCTTGCGTATCCATGGCCGGATCTTCACTGTACAACGAAAGCAGGTAGTCGGATCTCTGGACCACCCGCAACGCGATGGTAAGCCGTACCAGGGGGCACGGAATCTAAGTAGAACCTGGTTTTCACCAGAGCCCGCCGCAAAGCGGGATGGACTTGCTGCGGTCGGAGAACTACCAGGTCCGGTCCACTGCGTGACTTTGTCTTGCGAGCGTGGCAAGCCAAGGCAGGTGCTGAGTACAGAATCGTGAGGTGTAGGCGGCCAGTCGGGACAGGCAGATGTCAGGACAGCGGCAATGGTTTCGTGGTCAGGAAACAGTAGCGTAAAGAGGTTCGTACACAACAAAACGGAGAGTCAGACAACGAGGAGCACCTAGAAGCTTTCTCTAAAGGCTGCTAGGCACTAAAGAGCCCGGCAAAGGCTTAGACCCGGATAGGAAGAACGTTAAATAGGGTCACCTGCCCAGCCTTAATCCACATAATAGGCTTACTCTGGCCCTTTTAAATCCTCGAGAGCCGCGCGCGCGCGCCTAAGGCGCGGCGCCGCCACTCCGGCCGGCCAGGAGGACGGGAGGACTCATGAGCGCAGGAAGTGGTAAGCGGGGAAAGCCGGGACTCCGACCCGCGGGCCCCCGCAGGGGCCGACGGAGACCCGACGGGATGTACAGTCAACGAGTGCGCCCACAGGCAGCCCGGACTGCGAGCGAGGCAGCGGGACCACCCGTGAAAAAACAATTCATATATGTTCCTTTAATTGGATACATACTGTATATTATTACTTAGCAACATTTATATTTTCTTGGTTGCGCAGTACTTTTGAATGTTCCTACTATACATTGTCAGAGTAGCTTATGACTGTTTCTGTTCTTTTGTGACACACTGCTGCAATTCTGTACCCTTGTATTTACTGTTAAGAATCCTATCCCAACCTTGGCAAACCTATTGAACTTTTCCCCCTATTTTTGGTGTCCCTAGTCTCTTCTCTGGTTAATCAGCATGATCACCTTGTAATTCTTGTATTTTTAATGAACTTAATTGTAAGCGCATTGCAGAGTTTTTCTGGAGGAGCAAATGAATTGGGGTTGCCCCTTACCAAAGGGGTGCAACTCCCATATCGCATTGGCAGTATTAGCATTCTTCAGATTGGAAAGGTATAGAGGCTAAGGAATTTGAAGGATAATACTCTCCTCTTTAAACTCATAGGTTTTTATGACAATCTAAAAGTTATTTTTACAGTAAATTTTATTTAAAGTATTGCACATTCTTTTTGTTTCATAAAGTTTGGCGGAGTGAATTTCACTCTATACAACAGCAGCTAAATGTTGCCGTGGGTCAGAAAAGTTCCTTTTGTTGCAAAAGGGAACACGTATATTGGCTGTACAATTTGCTGAATTGTTATATAACACCTATCAGCCACCCACAGTTTCAGCAGCGTAACAAGCATTATGCCAACACTGAGCTATGCTAAATAACTGGCTGTAACCGATGATACAGTATCTGGTGCATGCCTTCAGTGCCTGTCACGAAATGTCTTGTTTGGAAAGAGTAAAACAATAAATGCCAAAAGTAGAAATCACCCTCCACACTGTCAACGGCCTTTAAATTATCCTCCTAAATGCTTCTCATAGTAATGCATTGCAGGTAAAATTTATACCTTCATGTTGGCCATGAAACTTCCTTATCTTGTAAAAAATTCCACAAAAAACAATAACATCTCGTCATAAACCTGCTTAACATTCTAGAGAATACACCGAAACTTTTATACCCCACCATCACTGCGCGCGAGTACTCTTGGTGGCATCACTAAGCTACATAGGTGGCCGTATACGAGCAAAATGAAAGGATCTGTCAACTCTAGTAGCTAAAATAAAAAGTGACATAGATGGCGACGCTCCACGAAACTTAAGCACAACTAGTATCACATTGATAAGATATTGTTCTTTGTTTCTCCTAAACATATTTCAACCATACTCTTTCTTACATAAAAACAAGAACACTTTAGGTTGAAACATGGTCAAAAAAAGTTTTCTTTTTTAACCACACAACAGCCCATCCCCTCTGTGTCACTGCACTACTTAGCCTTCAATGCATCCAGTCAATGCATGGCTCCTTGTTTGTGAAGACAAGCCCTTACCAAAAGAAGGAAGCAAAAGGAGAACATGGTTTATCCCCTAATTGCTTCTCATATTCATAGGGGTTACTGAAGAACAATGTGTGCAAGTAAAGAACAGTTTTACCACATGAGGAGCTATATGAACCTTATATAACAATCGATTCTATTTTACCAAAACAAGGTCCCTCTTGTCCATGGGCAATACTGTCAATCGCTTCTCTGCTCCATTTGTAGTGATTTACAAAAGTATTTCTACCCCCCTCATCTCATTCTCTTTAAACATTACAGCATTTAGAGATGCGCGAAATACAGATTTTCTAACGAAGTGCAATTTCGTTTTAAAATTCAGAAAATTTTGGGTTCTGAACGAAGTCGAACTTGGGGTATTGGGGAAAAGTGTGCTTTTTGATTGTTTAAAAGGCCCGCGAGCAGTGGCGCTACAGGGGCAAAGCACTCGGGGAGAAGAAGGGCATAGCCGCATGACCTGTGCAAGAGAAGCCAATCAGAGACCGGGGGGGGGATTCTTGACGTCACCGCACTATATAAGTCCGGGGCGCGACGCTGGAGCTCATACCGCTTCATGTACTGAAAGGGAAGGTGCTCCCTGGCTGATTGTTACGGGGGGGGTTCAGTTGTTCAGAGACTGCTTTTTAAATGTTCTTTTTCGTTTTTTTGGTGTTTTGGGATCTGAAGTCCAGTGTGGAAAAATGCGTGCAATTTACATTTTAATCTCCCTGTACAGCACTTTGAATTTTCCAAGGGGGTTTTAAGCCTGTTCCTTTTGTATTCATTTAAAGAAAACAACTTTTTTATAATACAAATACCACTTCTTTTTTGGCCCTGCCAATTTTTTGCGAAATTTACATCCAGGGGTTAATTAAGCGTTGTTCTGTTGTGTTGTGACTCCAAAAAACGTTTTTTTCCCCCCAAAAAATAAATTTTCTTGTGCATAATTAAAAACAAAGGTTTAATTAAAAATTTTTTTCTCTTGTTGTGTAGGTAGAAAACGCAATTTTACCGCACAAAGTAGTAGTTTCCGGCTGCTCAATTCTTTTGCCAATTTACACCCCAGGGGTTTAATTAAGCTTGTTCTGCTGTGTTGTGCTCCAAAAAAACCGTCTTTTTCCCGCCAAAAAAAAATTTTTCCCTGTGATAATTCAAAAAGCAAAGGTTAATTACAATTTTTTCCTTGTTGTGTAGCTAGAAAACACGCAATTGAAAACCTACAAAGCTAGTATTTCCGGCTGCTAATTCTTTTGCGCAATTTCCCCCGGGGGTTAAATTTTAAGTTTTTGTTTTTGTGCTGTGTGAAAAAAATAACCGTTTTTTCACCGCCAAAAAAAACAATTTTTCCTGTGATAATTAAACAAGCAAAGGGTTTAAATTACAATTTTTTCTCTTGTTTGTAGCGAAAAAAAGAAATTGAAACCGTACAAAGCTAGTATTTTTGGGCTGCTCAATTTTTTTTGCGCATTTAATCCGGGGTTAATTAAGCGTTTTTCTGTTTTACTCAGTAAAAGAAAATTTTGTTTTTCACCCACAGAAGAAATTCTTTTGTAATTCTTTTTAAAGGGTTTAATTAAGCCTGTTTGTGCTTTTTTTTTTCAGTAAAATACACAGGTTTTTAAACAGCACATAAAAGAAAATTTTTCCTGCCATTTGGGGCGCAATTTATACCCAAGGGTTACCTAAGCTTCTTAGGGGGTTTCATTTGGGCGTCAAATACGGGTGTGTATTTTTCATATACAGATATTCTTCATCAAACGTGTCTGTCATTTTAGAACAAACAGTTGCAAAAAGGAAGGGGGGCTCTTCACCTGCAGGGGCAGAGGCACAAAACTTCCCTGGAGGTCGCAGCACAGCAAGGGCGCCGCAGGGGGGTCCTCGGTAAGCCACAACTCCCGCTGTCACTCGGCCAGTATGACTAAACCATGGTTTCTTGATTGGTTGATAGGTTCCACTTCCCCCCAGATGACAACAACCCCAGCAAGAGTCGTGGGAACGTCAGAAAAAACCCTTTTAGTTGGCATGGCCCGGGAGGGGGTTCAGGGGCCCTCCCCGTCCTAAACCCGCCCCTGCCCCATCCGGGTTCCCTCCCCAGAGTCTACTTGTGGTCTGGGCTCACCCCCACTAATAGCGAGGATGAAAATTTTGAGGGGGCAGTCAGCAATTGGGGCCGAAGAAATGGGGCCAATATCCCCTGTTCTTGCAGTAGGGGGGAAAGTATAGTGTTGAGAGTGGCAGGGGAGGTCATGTTTGAGGGGTCCCCCTTGATCCCAAAGACCGGTGATAGGACAGTAGTGACGTGAACACAAATAATGATGATGACCCCGACCGCACTTGGGAGCCGGGGAGGAAAGGGGCTTCATCATCGTCGGGAAAAAGGGGGGCTCGCTTGCGCTTCGGCAGCGGCGCAGCCGCAAAGGGGGTCGTGTGGCCTTGGAGTCAGCAGGAAGATCAGTGTGAGGTCGGGAGCCAAGCGCCAGGGGGGAAAAAAAAACCCGTTCGCGGTCCAAAAAAGTAGGGACGGGGGGCTCCGAGGCAGCGGTGGCAGTAGTCCCAGTGGGGGACGTTGGCGGTAAAAATCCGATACCGGCGGGTGGGCATTTCCAAGACACCGGAGGACCCAAATTTGGGGTATATGTAAATCGTAAGCAAAAAATAAAGCAGGGCCCGGGAGCTACCGTTGGCCCCACGGCCCTGCGTCAACACATGCAGCGTCCCCTCCGTGGCCTGGGGGAAACGTGGCTAATTGTGGGTCCATCCTGCCGCCGCAGCAACCGCGACAGAGCGCCCGGGGGCATGCATGTTTTTGCAGCCAGTCAAGGCTCCCCCCACCTTGCAAAAGGGAGTGTTTCTCTTTGAACATTCCCCGGTCAGTGCTCTGCCCCTGTATCATGGCGCGCGTCTTTTCAGCGGGGGCATTAAAAAGAAAAAACAGTATGGCCCCAAAACCACCAAGGTGCAGCAGCGCCCCGTGCTCCTGCCAAAGTTGTTGGTCTGCAGTCCCCCCCCTTTCAAAATGGTGGACTCGCAAAATTCAGGAACTAATGGCTTGTGCCAGCCGAGATGGAAAGTTCCAAGCCGTATTTTTTTTTCCCAAAAAAGGGGTACCAGCACTTATAAATATGTAGAACAGAAAGGGGGGGACAGTCCTTAAGCTTATTTAGTTTGTTCCAAGGTCACGCAGGGGGACGTCGGGGCGTAACTCGGTCAGGGCCGTACATTCCTTTACGGCCCCACTGGGGGAATGTGTTCCCGGCCAGGCCACCAAAAACTTGGACGGAGAGCCGCTTTTTCCTCCCCGTTGTCAACTGCTGCTCCTCGCCAAGTCTGCCTCCCCTCCTCCACCCACCACCATCCAGCCCCCACAAGTCTGCTCCATCATCCCCAAATTTTAGGGCACGCGGGGTCACGCAGTTTAACCCGGCTTGCCTCGGGGAATGAGTCACGGGAGGAATGCCCGCGTTGCAGCAAGAAATCAATGTGTGGTTTTCCCGCCAAATGCAAATGAACCCTGGTGACGGGGGCAAAGGGGGACATGGTTCCGCGCTTTCACCGAGGAGGATGGTCCATGCGCCTGCATGGGCACGTGTTCAAAAACTGGTTGTGAAAGGTTCCTGAATTTCCCCCGACTTCAGAGATTTGAAAATGGCCAGGAAAATGGCATGCACTTTATCCATTCGACAAAGCCAGGAACCCCTCCTCGAGTTGCACGGCCCGAACGGCCCCCCCAACACATCTGATATGCATGTTTCCCCCCGTTGGAATTCCGCCTCCCATGTTGGACCCATGAGAACAGAGAAAGGCCATTAACGATTTTTTTTTGATCCAGGCGACAGAAGTCTCCCCTGTGTAACTTTTATGCGCCGGGGCGCTCATCGGCACCTGCCGTTTGTTTTAGGCCATTCGAGGGGGGACGTTTTTTGCAGTCGCCAGAACTACGGGATGAATAACGTATTCCCTGTTCATTCCCGGAACAATGCTGAAAAATTGGTTTTGGGAGGGGCTGGGACGTACGAACTAAACTCGGGCCATAGGTCCGGGGGGACTGAAAAAGGGGGAAGAGGAGGGGGACTTGGGGCAGAAGATTTTGGTGAAAAGAGTGGATTTTTTTCCCAGGGAAAGAAGGGGAGCAGGAGCGCTGGGGGAGTTGGATGGAGATGAGGAAGACGAGGCAGATGACCCCCAACACCGTGGAGTAACAGTGGAAATGGAGGCAGGGAGCCCCCGGGTCACTTGTCAAGGCCCGCGCATGCTTTTTGCCTGGGTAGTGACAGCCGAATGCAGCATTTGGAGAGGGGGACTTTGGCTTCCACCCTTTTGGGCCCTCGCTACCCGGGCCAAAATGGGAGCCTTTTTCCCACTATTGAGAGGGGGGACAAAATCAAATACTATAGGGAAAAAACCTCCGTTCAGTTGGCCGTGCCTATGTGCGGCTCGTCCTCCCCTGACAGGGTTTACCGGGGGGGTTTCCCCGGCTCACGTACTACTGCCGCGGCTGCTGGGGGGAAAGGGGGGGGGGGTAGGAGCGACCGTCCATCAGCGAACCTAAGTCTGGAGTCCTGATGAGCAGCTTCCCCTTTACCCCCTAGTGAGGAGGGTAGTCGCCAGCAGCAGCACAGGACCGGACAGTCCTGAAACAAAAAGGGGTGGGCCACTTGGATAGCACTTGCCCCCAGTTAGAAGATCCGTGGCTATGGGCAGCCAAAAATGGATGTGTTTGGGCCCCAACTTTCCGGTTTGCAGTGGAGAAGCTGTTCCTGCCCGGCCAGTAGTGTGGCATAGAGCGGGTGTTCATGCGGCGGGGGCCATCGTTACCCCCGGAGAACCCCTTGTCCACGGGAAATGTGAAAAAGACTGACCCTTTTTCAATGAATCAGGCGTGGTCGGCCAGGATTCCCCCACACCAATGCCTTAGGCGTCAGCTCACAGCCATGACCCCAACCCCAAAATGTGAGAAAAAGTTGGGGGTTTAAAAATACCTGCCTCACCCCTTTCTGATGCCCCCCCACCCGCCTGATGCCACACATTGCGACATTTCTCCATCTGCCCAAAAACCATCTTTCCAGGGATGGTATTGCCACCCACTCCACACTGTGTATTGTGCCACTGTCTGACCTCATGCGGTCGTGGGTGCCGTGGGGGCCTCCAACTTGGTCATTGTGCACTCTGTGGCCCACTATGTTTTTTTCCCCCTCCAGAATGTCTTATGCCCCGTTGACCCCATGCTGTGTTCCGTGACCCACAATTTTTGTCATTGTCCCCCTCTGTGGCCTATCCCGTTTTTGCCCCCTCCAGAATTCATTGGCCACTGTCTAACCCCGTGCTGCTGCTGGGGTGCTGCCGTGCCACACCTTTTTAAATTTTGGGACTGTCTGACCTCTGCTGCTGCTGTGGGTGCTGCCGGACCCAAACCCCTGTGGGCTTGTGCCACGTCTGACCTCAGCTGCTCCCGTGGCTGCTGCGTGACCTACCACTTGTCATTGGCCCCCTGTCTGCCTATGCGGGTGCTGCCGTGACCTAACACTGTGTATTGTGCCACGTTGACCTCATGTGTGTGGGCTGCTGCCGTGACCTACCACTGTTTTCTTGTGCCACTGTCTCACCTCATGCGCTGTTTTGGCTGCTGTGTGACCTACACATGGTTTGTGCCACTGTCTGACCTCTTTCTGTGGTGGGTGCTGCCCGTGCCCACACACTGTGTCATTGTGACTGTTGACCTCATTCTGCTGCTTGGCGCTGCGTCCTAACACTGTGTCATTTTTCCACTCTGTGGGCCTACCCCGTTTTTGCCACCTCCGAATTCATTGTGCCACTGGCTGACCTCATCTGCTTGGCTGCTGCCGTCCCTCCCCACTCTTTCATGATGTTGCCACCTGAGCCGTTTAGCTTTTTTTTTCCCGCTGTCGCTGCATGACTTTTCAGGCTATTCCTGCTTCAGTTTTTTTTGGTCAGTTTTGCCCCCTTAAGTGCCCAGGGAATTTTTTAGTGAAGCGATTTTAAGAGCGGCGGCGCTGTGGTGTAACTAAAAAACAACATTGATGAAGACCAAAACCCAAACTCCCCCTGAATTTAAGCAGGCACAACGTTTAATCACCCCCCGCAGGGCCTGTGAGCCTGGAAAAAGTGTTTTTTAAAGTGATTGTGCCAAAGTAATTCGGAAGAAGTTATTTTTGCCCCGGGGAAAATTCGGCGAAGTGAACGAAACAAATTTCGGGAAATTTGCCCATCTCTAATTACAGCCACAAACTTAAATGTTTTTTTATTCATATTTTATGTAGAGCAAGACAAGGTAGCAAGTATTTGTGAAGTATAAAGAAAATGATACGTGCTTTTCCAAATTTTTGAAAATGTAAGAACTGAAAAGTGTGGCATGCATATGCATTCAGCCCTCTGTCCTCTGATATTCCTAACTAGAATCCAGTATGACCAATTGCCTTTAGAAATTACCTTACCATTAGATACATTACATACAGATGAAATCTATTCTCAGTATAACTACAACTGTTAAGTGAAGGTGGGTTTGTTATAGAACATTAGTGAACAAACAGCATCATGAAAACCAAGGAACACAACAGACAAATCAGGGATAAAGTTGTGACAAAGTGTATTGCAGGCCTAGGTTTTAAAAACAATAGCCCAAGCTTTGAAAATCTCACAGAGCACTGTTTAATCCTTCATTGATAAATGGAAGGCATATGGCATAACTGATAACCCACCAAGCCATGGCTGACCACCTAAACTGACAGCCCAGACAAGGAGAGTACTAACTAGATAAGTAGCCAAGAGGCCCAGAGTCATTTTGGAGGAGCTGTAGAGATTCACTGCTCAAGTGGGAGAATCTGTCAACAGGACAATTATTAGTTGTGTACTCCACAAATCTGGCCTTTATGGAAGAATGACAAGAAGAAAAGCCTTTTTGAAAATAAGCCCTTAAAAATCCCATTGGCAGTTTGCTAAAAGCTATGTAAGGGACGTTGCAAGTATGTGTGAGAAGGTGTTCTGGTCAGATAAGACCTAGATGCTGAATGCCATGTATGGAGGAAAGCCAACACTGCACATCAACCTGAACACATTCTCCCCACCGTGAAGCAAGTTGGTAGCAGCTTCGTGCTGTGGGGAGGCTTTGCTTCAGCAGGGAATAAGGAGCTGGTCAGAATTGATGGGAAGATGGATGGAGCTAAATGCAGGTCAATCATGGAGAGAATCCTGTTAGAGGCTGCAAAACCTGTTGGGGCATAGGTTCACATTCAAGCAGCACAACAACTCTAAACATGCAGCCAAAGCTACAAGGGAATGGTTCATGTGTTAAAATGGCCCGAATTCCAGAACTAAATCTGATTGAGAATCTGTGGCTGGACTTGAAAATTCCTGTTCACAAATGTTCGACAACCAATCTGACTGCGCTACAGCTATTTAGTATAGAAGAATGGACAAAAATTCCAGCCTCTAGATGTGCAAAGCTGGTAGAGACATCCCCCAACAGACTGTCATTGCAGCTAGAGGTGGTCCTACAAAAGTATTGATTTAAGGGGGCTAAATACACATGCACGCCACACTTTTTAGTTTCTTAATTTGCAAAAAATTTGAAAAATCATGTTTTCTTTACACTGTACAAATACTCACTATTTTGTTGCTCTGTCACATAAAATATCAATAAAAAATATTTACGTTGTAAAATTTTAAAATGAGGAGCAGTTCAAGAAAACCTTTTCAAACGACTGTAAATGAATTGGGCTTCAGGATGAATAGTACTATATGAAGTTTACATACATTATTAGAAAAATCGATTTAATTTGTGCCATGCCTAAATCTAGAATTACTGCATTTAAAGAGAACCTATGAAATCTCCTGTTTCAGTAAATACTTGTGCTCCCTGTGAAATAACAATTCTGGAGCATCTTCTCTTATAACTCTGTTGTGCTGTTCCTCAGTTATTTCTCACTGAATCAGTCAACTGGGTGTTACCCATTGGGGTGTATCCTTGCAAAGTCTGACATTGTCCAATCAGTGCTTAGAGAGTCAGTATGTGCAGGAACACGCCCCTCTGAAAAGTGTAGTGAGAACATCTAGTTGACAAATTTAGTAATATATTTCTAGAAGGAATAACAGAGGAACAGTATAACACAGAGTTATAAGAGAAGATGCTCCACAATTGTCATTTTTTGGGGAACACAAGTATCTACTAACAGATATCTCAGCAGATATTGTAAGTAATAGTAAGAAGTAAGTGCAACTCTGCATTCATGGGGCTATCTCACTACAATGATTAGCTTTCAACACAAAGGGACAGGTAATTAAAGACTTTTTTCCAAATATATTGCTTTGTTTTTTTTTTTTTGCTTTGTTGAGGAGATAAGAGAGATTGTATCTGCTCTGAGTGAACCCAGGTCGGCATCTGAGAGCGGGGAGTTGTGTCACCAAAGGACAGACTGCCGGCAGCTTGAAAACAGAGTGTGTTATCGCTAACAAACGGAGGAGACTAATTTTTACATTTTTACTTTGAGCTCTGAAGCTCTCTGGATTATAAATAAGATATCCTGCTCTTATGTCAGTGCAATTAGAAGACATGTGAATACAGAGTGTATATACTAATAACTGTTATAGAACCACCCACAGCCTGACCAGGAAGAGAAAGGATGCATGAATGCAAAACTGCTTTCGGCTCTCAAACAACATGGTGAGACAACCCCTTTAGCTCCATAATCCAGCTCTGTTGTATAGTTTGGAAAATTATCAACTCTTGGTGTGTAATCCTTATAGCCATGTCCCCGATAGGGCTAGACCAAGGCTTATGAAGAGCCCTTCCCAGTAGTGGAGTCATATATCGCATGAGTATTGCATTTTTGGGGGGATAGTAAAAGTAAAAATGAATTTTAGTGACATCTGTAACAGGATGAACACTCATGGCTCCTGTTGTTCCCAACTAATTTATAATGAGGTCTATTTGCTTCTGTTACTTAAAAAATAACACTGTATGTCATACTATTTTTTCTGTCAAATCTGATGGAATCTGAAACAGAGGCTCCTACCATAACCATTGACGAGAATGTGTATAAAGTCTAACTAATGTTGCCCTTACACATTGAAAAATTGTCAGTAGATCTCTTTTATGTCAAAAGGCTCAGTGTCTTCTGGCGTCTGCTGTTGAGAGGTACAAGGTTCAGCATCTTAGATTTAACAAGCTTCATTCTTTCTTCATTAGTGAGATATGCATTGCCATTTGTATCTTGCATCTACCTACAGGCGTGGACTAGCCCACATGGGAGCATGACACTGACTACATATACCATCCTCTTTATTGACATACAAATGCTTGGTTGACCAGCTGAAAACCCTAAAGAGGTTATCTGGTATCCAATGGGTACAATAGCCGACTGTGTACAGCTCTAATTTCCTAAAATACTATCACTTCTCCAAGTAAGCACAGCAATAACAACATATAGACGGACACGCGGTCTGCTGAGGTGGGATAGGGATTTATTTAGATGTCTAATAGCTGAAGCTTTCAGAGCAGCATCCAAGTCATTGCAGATATTTCTGTGAAAGGAGAGGGATGTCAAAAAGTTGTAAAAAGCTCATACAAAAACAAGACACAGGATGTGTAATTATAAATACATTTGGCAAAGATTCCCATGAATGAATGTTGTTCTAAATACCGATATACTGACTTAAGTCATTATTGATATCTCTACACTTAAGTACATATTACTGTCTTACACGACATATTAAAGGCTTAGAACCTGAAGACCTACCAATGCTGTTCATTTCCCAAGACCCCTTAAGTATTTTTTTTTTATCTTAGCTCATTATTTTGCAGCCTTAAAGGCTCCTGATTAATGGCAGAAGCACATGGAAATCACAGGTGGCCCAAGGAATATGCAGGCATAAGAAAATGAACTCCAGCTAGGGTCCTGATAACTTGCAGAATACAAATTTTAGAGCATTTAAAACATTCAGAAAAGAATCTTCTTAATGAGTTTTGTAAATCCCTGCAAAATTGTGCGAACGTCTCATGTGAAAGAGATATTTCCAGTTTGTGGCACCAGGTGAGAGGACAGTATAAGGGTGAGAATCACAGCACAGTTGCAATAGAGCCATTACAGTTTCAATAAAGCCATGACGGCTATGAGAGCCATGCCTCCTAGGAAGCTGCCAATGGCCACATAAGTTTACTAGCATCTTGTGTGGCCATTGGCGGCTACATAGATGATGTGGTCATTATCCACATCATTGCTGGCCTACAACCACACCATATATTGTTACCTTTACACTCCTGCATGTTGTGCACAGAGATCCTTCTTGGCAAGAAAACACGGGGGGGGGTATTGATGGAGTGCTTTGCGATTGGGGACACTTTTTCATTGGGTGTGGTATGTAGCTGGGTATTTTATAGCACTCTTTAAACACATCTTGGCAATATATTATAGGAGTACTGCATGACTATGTGGGCACTGGTGGGCACTCTAGATATCTTATGACTGGCTGATGTCTTATTCATTGGGCACACTTAGTAGCTGAGAGTCAAACGGCCAAAAAATTATAACTGGCTGTCATGAAGGGGTTAAAAGAAAGGGCTAATGCATAACACCCAATGAAGGCCGTAAGGACCCTCTATTAGCCTCCATCAAGTGAAGGAAGCTTCATGAATATGCTCGATGCATACACAGGAAGCTTTTCTTGGAATATATATCAGACTTTGGGCTTAAATGCGGTGAACACTGAGCCAAAGGTCAGTTCTAAACTCCACTCCCTGGCTCAACCCATTATGACTATTCCCTGTTGCTGGTTTACCTGCTACATGTGTTAAAGCACAATTGGATAGAAGCGTCATTTACTTTGAGTGCTGATCCTGAAGATAGAGACCCGGCTGTTCCTAATTCTGCCAGGAGCCGTGTAACATTTCATTGTCAGCAGCATGTTCGCAGTCTGTTGGCTGTCAGAACCAAAGACACTAATTTTCCACTTCCAAGGGAAATTATTGCTTTCGACAATACAACGAGTCTTTTCCAGATGCTGAAGTCACTCATAGCTCTAGATTTTAGCACTTGGACAGTAGGGAAATAAATTATTGGGCAGCCTGGTGGTGATCTGTGTAAACCTGGAGGGATTCATTTGCACACAGTCACATAGATAGCTTCATTATTGCCCTGATCAAGCAATAGAAAACCTCTTAACTGACAGCAAATAAATGAAATTGAATCAGATTCTTTCATAATGAGAAAATAATTATCCTTTACCCAGGGCTCGCTTATCCATTGGGTACACTAGGCAAGCGCCCAGGGGCCCCATGAGTATAGGGGCTCCCGGCCATCAGAGGTATGGTGATAATTTTTGCTCCTCATATAACGGCATCATTCAGTAACTGTATAATCATTATTTATTAGGCCGTGTTCACACGGCTTATTTCGCCACGGATTGGCACCGTACTCCGCGCCGGATTTGCGCTGCAGTACGGTGCCAGTCCGTCGGAGTAAATAACGGTAACCCACTGTTCTCATAGAGAACAGTGGTTTCCCGGGCGCTCCCCCCCGCTCGGCGAATCCGCCGGGCGGGGAGAAAGTGACATGCACATTATCCAGGCGCAATACGCGCCGTGGATAATGCAAGTCTATGGGGCCGGTGGGCCGCGCCCCCGCACCCACCCCCGCACCCGCCCCTTATTCAAGCCGGAATTGCGAACGCAATCCGGCTCGCAAATCCGGCGTGAATAAGCTGTGTGAACGGGGCCTAAATGTGATACATAGAATATTATCATATAGCTATTATATAAATACATCTTTAGGCTACGTCTACACGGCACTGGTTTATGGTTGGATTTTTAAGCAGATTCAGTACTTATGATCCCCAAAAATCCAACTGTAAATCACCACTATAGCCTCAATAGAAAATGTCAGCTGTAGTCTACACTTCAAATCTAAACAAAAAACTTAGGATATGCTCTGTAATTTGCTGTAAAATGACATATTACAGTATTGTTCAATGTGGACCGGACGAAACCCAATTGCAAAATCAGCGCAAATAAATCAAAGAAAAATAGGACATTATTTACTCAAAACCACAACACAGGCCGTACTTACAGCTCAACGGCTGGACTTAAGACTGCACCAAGTAGGAGGCAACACAGGCCCCTGTGCTATTTGGGAAAGATAAACAGGTGTAGGTAATTGCTGAGCAGTAGCTCACACACCCATCCACTAGGGGAGCAACTGAGCGATAAACAACTGCATTAATAGGTACCTGTTCACACCAGTATGCAGAAAAACCACAGTATAATACAATGGGAGATTGTACAAATGCAAAAATACCACTCACACACCTTCTATGCATGAGGGCAGTGTTTGCTGGTATTATAATTGCATATAGATAAGGCAATACAAAAGACTGCCATTAATGCAGACAACGTGTGGTGCATCATGCTATCTTACAGCCTATTACGCCACTACTATTCAATTGGGCGGGCTGCCCAGTACTTTTTAGGTGTCCAACACAGAATACAGACACCCTCTGCTCCCTAGCACTTTTGGGCAAAAAGATGACATACTGTAAATTGATACCTGTTCACACCAGTGTGCAGAAAAGCCACTGTATAATACATGGGGAGATTGCACAAATGCAAAAATACCAATAAGTCAACCACTCACATGCCCTCCATACTGAGGGAGGTGGTTGCTGGTATTAAAATTGCATATAGATAATACGATACAAAAGGGTGCCATTAATGCAGATATGTGTGGTGCACCGTGCTGTCTAACAGTCTATTACGCTACTACTATTCGATTGAGCGGGCTGCCCAGCACTTTTTAGGTGTCCAACACAAAATACAGACATCCTCTGCTCCCCAGTAATTTTGGGATAAAAATGACATACTAGAAAATGATCAAATATGAGGTATTAGTTGATACTTTGGTCACTATATACAAGCTCGCAAGCCCCGTCAAGGCTCCTCATTACTTGAAGTCCCTACACTAACAATTTACAGAAAAATCACAGAAAAATGGGACATTATTTACTCAAAAACACAACATAGGCCATACTTATAGCTCAATGGCTGGCAAAAATCAGCGCAAAAAGCATGGTAAAAAAACAGAATCTGGCAGTATTTGACTTTTGCCATGTAGACGTAACCTTATAGATTCTGGCAACGCCAGGAAACACACAGAATCGAACCATCAGCTCTGAAGGTACCAAGAGACAGATAACACTGACTAAATGAACTATCTTAAGGTGCATACAGTATATTACAATCTGAGGTTCTTATTGCACATTTTGCACATCAAAACTGTGAGGGCTGATCCACCAACAGCAAGGTGACCTCTGTTTAGATGAAGATCTAGTCTATACAGTTTCAGCTTTTTCAGTGCATTTCCAGACTCCCAGACTTTTCAGGGCATGAGTGTCCCAGCTATACTCTGTTTTGATTTTTTTAAAAAATCATTGTTTTGATGCTGGTCTGCTAGAGGAAACGGCATGATTAGCTGTCCTTGATGGGGCTAGGTGCTTTGCTGATACGGTGTCATATTTGGGTGGGGTTAGGGACATGGCCTTGTTTGATCTCATATGACTGGGCAGGACAAAGGGCACTATATTGCAAGGGGGCTCATCATGTTAATAAAAAGGGCCTGGCTTTACCCCCATCCTATTCCTGTCTCCAGTAAGACGACCAGGTGAGAGACCTGATTCATTAAGCCACTTGACCATTACTGTTTGAGATCTACATACATTTAATACACCTATACCTCTTTTCCCGAAATCATAGCACAACTGCAAAAATACCCCATGTGCATAGCCTTAAAGTACAATCCTTTTTCCAGTCCATATGGTAAAGATCAATCAGTCCACCTGAGAGTAGCACGGTACTCAATGACCACTTGCTAAATATCCAAGCGAAATCGAGGAAGAAGCAGCTTCTCATAAAACTTCACTTATTATAGAGCTGTAATTGTGCCTTTAGTCATAGCTCAAATGGCTAATCACACACAAATGTTAAAAAGTGAATCCCAACCAACAATATAAAAGAATCACATGCAAAAAAATGAACCCTTTAAATACTGAGTATAAATGAAAAAAATGACAAAAAATCTTAACATGTACATGTATGTATGTATGTATATATACATATATATATATATTTATATATATATATATATATATATATATAAATATATATATATATATATTATATATATATATATATATATATATATATATATATATATTTATATATAATGATTTAACTAATTAAAATTCTTTTTCATATTGAGTGTTACTTTATTTCACTTTATTTAAAAAGGGGCTTTTCTACAGGCTTTTTTCCCCCACGGGGTAAAAAGATACATCAAAATTTTAATAAAAACGTGTGAAAATTTGCGTGCTTTTTTCCTTATTAGTTTTTTAAAATCCCTTTTTTTTAATTTTTCTTGATGCAGGGCCCGGCCCCAAAAAATGCCCCAAATGACAAATTTGTTTTTAAGGAAAAAAATTACAACTTTTGTTTTCTTGCACATGTATTTAAAAAATTATGCATTAAAATTCACAGCATGTGCACAATGATTTTTCTTGAAACAATAATATATTGATTAAGTGTATTTATAGTGCAGAATTTGGTGTGAGATATGTTGTATTTTGCACCAAAATATACATTCAAAAACACTGTGTGAACATTGCCTAACAACCCCAGCAAAAAAAACTATAAATTTTAAATTGTCCAAATTTAATATAAATATACGTATGTCAGGGCCCAATAGTCCCCGCCCCCCAATGCATGCTCCCATGGCCGAATGAGATGTCAGCAAATCATGTGGCCTTTAGTGGACTCATCGGAAGCAGGACTATAAGCCGCAACATGTATTCCTACCCTTACAGTTAGCGTTAATATAACGGAGTAAACATAAGGACTAACATTATTAAAGGGGTTGTCCACCATGGTGAAAAGTTATTTAAAAAGATCCTAAATAAAATTAACAAAGTTATACTCACCTCCCTCCCACAGTTCCAGCAGCACGACTCTCGGGCCTTTGTTGACATGGCGTCATCTCTGAATGGGGACAGCAGAGTCACGTGCCCCTAACTTACATCACGTACAGAAGCGAACAGCTCCGAACAGTATTGTAATTTGGGGAAAAAAATAAATTTTTGCAACCAAACAGCAGCCGCAGCAGTGACGTCCCCTTTGAAATTTAAACTATGTTCCACCAGAAACCCGGGAGGGGTTGCACCGCGGGAAACCCCCGGGCCCGGGGGAAATGATTATCTTTTTTTTCTTTTTACTTAGGGCAGGGAACCTTTTTTAAAATTTAAAATTTTTACCAAAGGGTTGGAAAAAGCCCCAAAAATTTGTGAAAAGTTTCCAGGTATTTAAAAAAAAGGGGCGATAAATGATTTTTTTCCCATTACTGGTTAGTTTTTGGGACTTGTTTGGAAAATTTTTTCCCGTCCGCCCTCATCCCCAAGGGGCCTTATGCATGAAACCTTCTGAAAGTAAAACCCGGGAAATTTGTTCCCCAAAAGAAAACCAATCAAACCCAATAGAAATCAATGGGAGCTCAGTTTTTAAACTTTCCGGGAGCACTATGACATAAAAAGGGGAGCATTGTTTGGCTGCTATGGGGCGGGGGGCGTCCCCCCAGGAAAGTTTAAATTCCCGGGGGCATGAGCCCCGAATAAATTTTCCTGTGCCCCCAAACCCTGGGGCGTCTCCACCCAATCCCGGGGGGCCTGGAGCGCCCCTTAGTGCAGGCGGCCCCGGCCAAATCCTCTGATTTGCATGTCCTTTTTCCACAGGGGGGCCCGCGCATTTCCAAAATTCGGGAGAACCCGGAGGGATCGGTTTTACCACCCCGGTTTTTCTCCCCCTGAATGTAAAAGCACTTGGAAAGGCCCTGCCATACACCCAGCGTCGCAGGGGGCGTACCCCCCCCTTTAAACCACCCCCCTGCGTCCCCGGGGGTGTCCAAGGGCCCGGCGGGCTCTGTGGGGCTCAGGGGGTTTCCCCGGGGCCCAAATTTAAGACGGGGGTAAGTAGCGTGATGACATCACGTGCTCTTCCCTCGTTCTCAACCCTGCGGGGAAACCAAGGACGCCGGACCGTGCTGAAAGGTAGAAAGGTTTTTTTTTTATTTTTATTGGGAAAGGGGGGCATACCCACGGGGTAAAAGAGGGGCATATCCCTGGAACGGGGGGCAAAAAAATTAAAATTTTTGGCTACGGGGGGGGCCAAAATTCCCTGGCTAAAAGGGGGGCTATTACTGGCCCAAACAGGGGGCATAGAAATTTGTGGCTACGGGGGCATAGAAAATGTGGCTAGGGGGGCATTTTAAACGGGTTTACAAGGGGGGCAAATCACTGGGCTACGGGGGGGCACTTTTACTGGCTACAGAGGGGCATAAATGTGCAAAGGGGGGCATTTTACTGGCTACAGAGGGGCATATAAATGGATAAAGGGGGGCATATTACTGGCTCAGAGGGGCAAAATCACGGGTTTACAGAGAGGCATTTTTCTGGTACGAAAAGGGCATAAAAATTGCACAGGGGGGCATACCCCCAACCCCTGGGGGGGCCCCGGGAAGGGGGAAATATTTTTTGGGGCTTGGAGAATTTATTTTGGGGTTTGGGGGGCTTTTAAACTCCCAAAGGGGGGCATTTTTTACGGGCTAAGGGGAGCATTTTACCTCAAAAGGAGCATATTGCCTCCAAGGGGCATTTTAAACCTGGCAAAGGGGGGCTATTACTGGCTAAGGGGGGAAAGAAAACCCTGGCAAACGGGGCCCTAATAAAAATGACACAAGGAGCAATTACGGGGTTTAAAAGGGGCAAATTGGGGGCCTAAAGGGGGGAAGAAACCGGTTAGGGCGGCAAATAATCTGGCAAAGGGGGCAGCCAACCCTGGCTAGAGGGGCCAACTACTTGGCTAAAGGGGGGATAAAACCCTGGCTCCCGCTGCCTACTTCCCCTGGCAAAAAGGGGCAAATTTTTTACCTACAAAAAAGGGGTAATTTTTACCTTTTTGGGGCACTATAGATGGGGGGTTTTGTATAAGAAAAAGGAAAATTGAAAAGAGAAATGCTAAATAAAAGAAAAGCCCTAAGATTTTTGTTTTTGAACATTTTTAAAGTGAAGATTGTGGACGGTAGAAACATCAGGGCCGTCGCGACAAAGGGAGAAGAAGAATGGAAATAGAAAAACCCTCTTCAAGGCTCTTAAAGTCACAAATTTTAACCATGAAATCACTTATATTTCTCCTGACCCCTACATAAAAAAGGTTTTTTTTCTGTAAAAATACATCCGCCTTTCCAAAAAAGGAGAACCAAAAAAATTCCGTGTAACCCCAGCCCTACTCAAAAAAACTTAAGGGCCCGACCCGGGAAATTTTTTGGGTGACGTTTTAAAGGAACGCCCCTGCAATGGGAAACCCAAAACATTTCTTACTGCGGGAAACATTTTTTTATACAAAAAGGTCCAAAGCCCAAATTCCCATTTTTATTCAATAGAACAGACAAAGGCTTTTAAAAAATATATCAGGAGATGTTTATGTAGCAATAATATCAGACCCAAGTTTTATTCTGCTGTCACCTATAACGATAGAACTTTTCTGATTTAAAATTAAAATATTTAAAATCGACTTTTGGCAATCAACCCCTGTTTTAATTGAATATTAGAAATAGAATTTGGGGGAAAACCAAATTTTTTTTGTTAAAACGCACATTTTTAAATTTCCCCTTTTTAAATTTGTAAAATTTTACAAAATAGATGTATCTTTTTTTACCCAATTTTTTTAAAAATTTTTGTTAAGCTAAAATTCCCTTAAACCCTCCCCCCACAGTTAATAAAATTCCCACTTTGGGAAGGAAAAAATTTAGGGGGGTTTTTTTGGAGTTCCCCTGATTAATACCCCAAAGGCGGCATGTTTTAAAAATTTTTTGGTGTTTAAACGAAAATTTTTCATTTGCTTTAAATAATACCCCCTAAAATTTAGCCTGATTTATAAACCCCACTATGAAAGGGGAAAAATGATAAAACGGGCCCGCATTCAAATGCATGAAACAACTTTTCTACTCGGAAAAAACCATTTTTTAAAAAAAAAATTTTTTTACCTTTTCCAAACAGAAAATGCGCCCAAAAATTGTTTAAACTAACTATAACTCATAGCTTTGTATGGTTCCCCCGTGCTTACCCCCCCTCCTGAAACACCCATGAAATAAAGGCCCACATTAAAAAAAGTGCTGTGGGGCGCTCTGAAATTGCGCCGGTTTAAGGGCATAGGGGACTTTTAAACATGTATTAAACGGGCTGGGGCCAAAATTCGGGGTTGAAAAAAAAACCCAGAGATCCCCCGGCAGCCCCTTCTTAACAGGCCGCCCAAAGCTTTTTCCTTAAAATACCCGATAAAGCTGTCATTTTGGCCGATTCACTGAAAACCCCCAAGCTCTCCCAAAATACTTTTGGCCCTCATTTATCAATAGCAAGGGGACGTTCAGATGACAAGTAAAAATTTAAAATTTGTGGAATCCATGCGTTCGGGCGTTTAAAAACCCCGCGTTGTCCCAACAGCTTTTTTTTTTTTTTTTTACTAAAATACATTCTTATTGCATCGAGATTTGGGGGTTTTTTCCCAAATGGGGTTTTTAAAATCAGAAAGAGTCAATTTCATGCCATTTGGTTTTGGACCACATGCAATACACATACACAAGTTTTCATCACATATTGTATGAGGATTTCAGACATCCTATTGGCATCAATAGTCAATTTCCATGCATTTTCCACGTGGCACATGGCCAAAAAAATAAAAGAAAAATTGTTCAAAGTTTTTTTACCACTTTTTTGGGTTTGAAAGCCCCCCCTGCAGAAAAAAAGGGCTTTTATGAAACTACCGCACATATTTTTCAATTGACAAAAATTAGGAATGGGCTTTTTTTCCAGTTTTTAATAGGGATTTCAAAGGCAGAAACCAGGGAAAAATAAAAACGGGAAAACCCTCTTTTGTGGGGAACAAGGCCTAATTGGCTTTTGGTTTGCCCAGGGCAATCAATCAGAGTTTCAGCTTTTAAAGGGGTCATCTCGCTAAAAATGTTTGGGGTTTTAATTAAAAATCTTTAAAAAACAAGCAGCTTTTGCAATATATGTTCATTAAAAATTTGTCCTACTGATTTTGATTATCCCTTTTTAGTAGTAAACCCAAAAGTTTCCCCTAAAATTTCTCTAAAAGCAGCTGACCTGTTGACCTTTTTAACTCACGGGCTGCCAGGTTTTGGGGTGACCCATCCCTTTTTAATACAGGTCAAAAAGCACAGAGCCCCTCCCTTCACAGAAAAGTTTCCCTTTAGGGGGGGGGAGGGGAGGCTCTGGTTTCTTTTCCTGTGGGGGTTTAAACCCCTTTGGGGTGTCCCTGCTCTTCCTTTTTCTCAAAACCCCAGTTTTGCGGAGAGAAAGGGTTGAGGCGATCAATAATGGAAAGCAGTGCCCCTTTGGTTTTACTAAAAATTTAAATGATTTTTCTGGGGAGCTGTAAACTATGCTAAAGAACAGATCGAGGAGCATGTAAGGGTTTCAGCTCTGCAAAAATTAGGACACATCCGGGAAATAGAAAAAATTTCACACCCCGGGGGCCCCTGTTCTGTTCTACAGGGCCCTTTTGTTGCTGGAAAGATTTTGTATGCTAAAACCAGGGGGAAATGGGAAAAACCACTTGCATCCCCCCTGCTCTGCTATTAGAAACAACCCAGCTTCACAGAACTCCCACAATCAAAGATCCACCCTTTCTCTCTGCTGCCCTTTTGCTGGGGAAAAGGGATCACCAAGAGACTAAAGCAGACCCAGGCAGGCACCCCAAAAGGGGTTTTAAACCCTAGCACAACCCCCCCCCCCCCCACCCACCTCTCCCTGCGTATAAAAAAGTTAGGGAGGAAAGCTTTCGGGTTGCTGGGGGGGGGGGAAGGGGGAGGAAAAAGGGGCAGACAAAAAAAGCAAAACCCCAATTTAAAAAAATTTCCTTTTGCTCCAGAACACATTAAAAGCAGGCTGAAACCCCTGTAATGAGAACCCCCCTTTAATTAAAAAAATTTGCTCTGCTCTGGGGGTTTAAAAAGCTAGCGTGACTGATTGCAATAAAGAGAAACCTTCTATTTCATAGGTTTTATTAATGAGACCCTTTTTTGGTGAGTGGTAGAAATAGAGAAAATAAATTTTAAAGGGGTAGGTTTTAACCCTGTGGAAATTTGGATACTTTTCCCCGGTACCCAATTTTGGGGGACCATAAAAAAAAGGTCCCCGGGGTGGATAGTGCTACACCGCCAGGGCGGCCCATTGGGGGAAATAATAGGGGCAGGAAGCGGCCCGCATGACATATCCAAAGGGACTCGATGGTGAAAATCACACGGGTTTTTTCACAAAATGCAAATTGAGTTCCAAAAAAAATAAGAAAAATGCGCCCAAAAATGTAAAAAGGGGTAAATTTCAACCCCAATTCCCAAAAGTTTGATAAACCCCCACCACCCCCTTTAAGATATTTAAAAAGGGGCGTTTAATGGGGGAAATTAGGGTTGATGGGAAAAAAAATTTTTGTGATACATGGCCCCAAACCAAAATCCGCCCTTTTTAAAAAGGGGGAAAGGCCCCTTTCTTCCCTTTTTGGGGCAGAAAAAAGAAGCCAAAAAGTATGATTTTTCCACCCCCTTGCTTTGGGTTTGGGAAATTGTTGTTTAAAAAAGCTTTTTTTTGCTCCCCATCTGACCACATGCCCTTCTCTGGATCACCCAGGGGGCTTTTTGTGAACTTCATATGGGTCTGGACATTTTGGGGGATTTTGAGCAGGAGGTTCCGGCCGTGCCTGCAGGATTTTTAATCCATTTAGGGGCATATTTTTTTGCAAAACGGTAATCTTTGACACTGGGGGCCCCAGCTCTATTAGGTTTTGACCGGTCCTACATTTAGTTTGGGGCTGATTCCTGCCTTTCTAAAAATCATCCTTTACCCATGAGGGTGAGTTTGGGACCCCCAAAAGAAAAGGAAAAATTTGGGACAGTCCTCTTGTGTTTCTTCCATTTTTTAAAAATTGCACCAACGTGTTGCCTTCTCACCAAAATGCTGCTATTGTCCAGAGCCCATCGCGGGGCCTTTTTTTTTCCCCGGGGTCTACAATTTTGTCCCTGGTGCCCTTGGGACTGTTTTTTGGTCTTGGCCATGATGGAAAATTTGGGAAAGTGTGATTGTTTTGAGTGTGGGGGTTTGGTTGTTTTTTACATTTAAAGAGTTAAAAACAGGTTAAATTTTAATACAGGTAATAAGTTACAGGTAGGAGGGCTTTTTAAAAGAAAAAAAAAGTCTGGGGAGCCAGAATTTTTGGGCGGGTTTGGTAGGTAAATAAAAATATTATTTATGAAATTTAAAAATGAAAATTAATTTTTTAAAAAAAATCATAAAATTTTTTTTTGGGATTTTTCTACGATAAAAATTAAAACCTCCCCTTTTCTTTTGTAGGGGGAAAACGGGCCCAAAATTGTTGGTTTTTTCAAATATTTCTGTTTTTTCCCCCTTATGTTTATATTTATATATATATATTTTTTTTATATATATATATATATATATATAAAATTTTTATATATATTTTTTATTTATATATATTTTATATTTATATTAATATTTATTTTTAAAAATTTAAATTTTGGGCTTTTTTTTAATAAAATTTTTTTTTTCCCCAAAACTGTTTCCAACAGGGGCTTTGTGTCATTTCCCCATGTAAAATTCTGTGTGGATTTTTTTTTAAAAAACTGTGGACAGTGCAGATTTTTTGTCAAGAAAAAAAAGGGGGAAAAAATGTTATTATTTTTACGGGGGTGGATCCGATGGGCCAACGAAGCGATGATATCAAAAGCCGCCAGGGAAGGGAAAATCTAATTTGGCCCCCGGTTTTCCCCCTGGACCCCGCGAAAAAGCGGGATGGACTTGCTGGGGGCGTGAGGCAAACCATTCGTTCCCTTTGCCCGGGGAACTTGCTTGCGTGGCGGCCCGGGGTACGGGTGGTACAAAAAAGTTTTTCCTCCCCCCCTTAGGTCTCCCCCTCTTTTTTAAAAACCCTTTAGAGAGGAGGTCGGGAGACGGGTTTGGGTTTCCCCGGGTTTCCCACGACCTTTTCCCCCCGGCCCAAACCCTTTTCCAGTCAAGGGAGAAAGAACCCCCTTCCCCCCACTGTTTTGGGGAAAACACCCCCTTTGGACCTAAAAGGATGTTACAGGGGTTGGCCCCCGGAAAAGGGGGAAAACAGGTCCACGGGGAAAAGGATTAAAGCACCAAGGGCTTGGGAGGGGGACTTTGGAAGGATTTGGGGATGCGCGGGGTAGGGGGCGGCGGGCTTGTAGGACGGGGGGTTTTAAAAGTTGAGTCCTCAAAGGGACCCACGTATTTGGGAAACTAATTGTAGCAAAGGGCCCCCAAAACCCAAATATTTGCGGGATACCCAAAAACCTTATCGCCTGGCTAAAATGGGGGCGGAGCCCTTGGGGTATCTGTCAGCCGGGAAACTTTAGTGGGGGGCAGAAGCCCGAAAACCAGGGCCTGTGTGTGAGTGCCATAAAGCCTTGATGTCCTTTTTTGGGGAAAATCCGGGGGGCCGGGACATAAACACGTGGTAGCAAGGGGGAGAGGTGGGCGGGGTTGTTAAACCCAAACACGACAAAAAAAAGGGGGGGGCCCCCCGCGGATCCCAAATTAAAGAGTTATAAGAAAACTCCCCCGGGGAAAAATCGACCAGTTATTTTGCGGGGGGACACAAAATGCCAAAGGTAGGTGCCCAACCCCTGGTGCCCTTTAAAACCTTTCCCCTTGTCGGGGGGGTGGTATTGCGGAAGAATTTAAAGGGGCCCTGCATTTGACCACCCAAACCCCAAAAAATTTTTTAGCAATAAATTGGACCCCACTATCTGGGGACAATATGTAAAGGGAGACCGTGCAGACGGAAAACGTGACAAAAAAAAAATGTTGGGCTAGTTGGGGGCAGGGTTTAACCCGGGTGGGTTTTAAAGTGGGCCATTTTTAAAAAAAAACGGTCGGTAAAAAACCCCGGGTTGCCCGGGTTTCCAGGGGGAGGGGGGGGAGGCCCGAATAAAGCCCAGGGGTACATGGGCCCAGGGTTTTTCTGGCAAGGGGGGGGCGGCGGGAAGGGGGCCCCGCGGGCTTGAGGCGAGGAACCTTTTTAGGGAAAAGGGATGGTGCAGGTTTAAAACAAATTTTTTTAGCCCTGGCAAGAGTAGGCCCCCAGTAATACGGGTTATAATTGAAGCGACCTATGAACCCCTTTTTTTTGGGTGCCCCGGTTATGAGAAGAGTGTCCCCACTTCGGGGATTCTAAGGGCGCAAGGCAGGTCCACTTAGTTTTCCCCCGGGAAATGGTAGGTGCGAAGGTCCAGGGGGGCAGCTGTGACGAGTTGTTTCCGGGGGGGAAAATTGTGCGGGGGAGGGGTCGAGCCCCAAACTGTACCCGAGGAAGGGGTTTTAGGGGGCATCAGCTCTGGGGTTTTTTTCGGCGGCCCAAAAAATTTTGTAGGCGGAATTTCAAAACGGGAAAAGAATAATGATAACCTGTTTGCGGGGGATTCAGGCGTTGAGCCGACTGAAGTTATAGGGGTTTTTTTGTGGTCTGTTAAAAATTTTAAATTAGGGGGGGGCGAGCCCCCTCATGGGGGTGACCCCAATTCTTCAAGGGGCCCGTTTTTTGGCAGTAATTAACGATCACCAAGGGAAAATAGTTCTTCTGGGGCAGGGGGAGAATGTCTTGGAAAAAAAAACCACAGGTAGGTAGCTTCCAGCGGAGGATCTCTGAAGGAGGACCGCCCCAAAGCCCCGACTGACGAAGCATCCATTCCCAAAATTAAACGGACAGTTAGGGTTGGACGTGCGGGAAACCGGAGCCAAAAGGCAAATGCGCTTTGACCCGGTTAAGGTTTTGGGCCTTGGAGGCCGGATTTGGGATTGGAATTTTTCCTAGGTCGGGGGCCCCCAAGGGAGCCACCAGTGTGGGAAAAGTGGGGGTGTAATTGCCTATAATAATTCGAAAATTCCAGAAAAGTTGAAAGGGCCCCGGGAAGGCCACGGGTTTTGGAGCCACTGAAACCCAACCCGGAGGCTTGGAGGGACCCCATCCGGAGACCTTATCAGGGGCGAGGGTACCCAAAAGAAGGGAAAGCGGGACGTTCAAAGGGGCATTTTTTGGGGGCTTGGAAAAAGGCGTTGAGTGCGGGTCCCCTGAGGATGGCGGACATGGTGGGGGGATGAGTCTCGAGATCGGGGGAGAAGATGGAATTTCGTCCAAGTAAGATTCCCACGAAAAAGAGTGGGTTTTCCCAAAAAGATTCATTAACAAAGTTTTTAAAAAAACTCCCGGGGCGTTGCAGGAGAAAGGAAAACCAAATATCAAAAGGGCCCGTCCCTTTTCCCTAATGGGTTTAAAGTTGTAGGCCCCCCCCCCCCCCCGTGGGACCCAATTTTTAAAAAAATTTTTTCGCCCCACGCGGGGGCCCAAAAAGTTCGGAGTTTAAAGGGCAAGGGGGGTAGGGGTTTTTTTAGGGTAATTTTTTTGGGCCCCCCGTAGTCGAGGGCGGGGCCGGGAAAGGGGACCCGTCCTTTTTCCCCACAAAGAAGAAGCCGGCCCCAGCCGGAGACGAGGCCCTTAGGGATGAATCCTTTGGGGGTTCTCCTTGCGTCCCTCAGACAATCGCCTTATTCCCCCGGGACGGGGGAGAGGGAAACCCCGGGCCTTTCGGGGAGGGGGACAGCCGGGTTTGGGCAGGTCAAGGGGGAAAATTAAATAAGGGGGTGTGGGGAAGGTCTCAGCCTGGTTTTCCAAAAAAGACATGGGCCCAAAGTCCCATTTAAGGCAAAGGTAGCCCGGGGAGGAGGTTTGGCAGATTTCCGGGGACGACTTGGGGAGCGAGTTGCGGTTAGACGGAAAACGAGGAGACACGGGGAAACCCCCAACGTTTTGATTTTCCCGGGTGCTCCAACCCAAAAGTCGGGGTATGGTCCTGCACCCAAAGGGGAAACCCCAGGGGGGTTTTCCAAGGGGATCGAGGCGGGGGAACTAGTAGTTGCAAACGTTCCTTGTAAAGGGGCCCCCAATTTGAAAGAAGGGGGGGCCCGTAGGAGGGGATATTTTGCCCTTAAGGCATTCCCCACTGACCGAGGAGACGAACATGGGTTTTTCTGCAGGGGAAAGGTCCCCGGGGAGAAAAAACCTGGTCACAAGTTCGTGGCTTATAAAGGGTTTCCTCCCAAACCCCTTTTTGCCCGGGAAAAGGGCCCCCAATTTTTTGGGGGGGCATGGTCAGACGGGGAAAGGGGCCCCCCCGTTCGGGAACCTGGGGTTTGGGGGCCTCTCCCACGAGCCCTAGGGGGGGGGGAATTTTTCCCGGGCGCACCGGAAAATCCAATGAAATGGAGGGGAACCCGCCAAATAAAAGCAAAAACTGTTTCAGACAAAGGGCGGGGGAACGTTCCTCCTGGGACAGGGGGGGCTCTCTCAAACAGAAATAGGTTCCTTTCAGGGGCCGTTGGGGAAGGAAGGGGTGCCCGTTTTGGAACGGGGGGGACCCAAGCGGGGGAAAAACGGGGTGGAGGGGACGGGTTTCCTTTTGCGGCGGATTTCCCTTTTTTCCCTTTCGGCGAAGCGAAAAACCACTCGGGTGGCCAATGGTTTTGGTACCCCAAAGGAAAGCTGTTAGACCCCGAGCGGTGGGGCTCGTCCTTGATTCCCCCCGAGAGGCCTTCCCCAAAAAAATGTCGCACCAATGCTTCGTTGTTCCAGTCCAGCTCCGGGGGCGGGTGCGAAAACTGCCCCAAAAAAATGACCGGACGGGGTTTTGTCCCCCTGAGTAGGGAGCAGCGCTGGGGCCGGGCCGAAGAAAAAGGGCCCGGGTTTCCCTCGAAGACGGTGGGGAAACCCCCCGGAGGAACGTTTGGAGGCCCCGCCGTCGAGGATCCCCTCAAACCCATAGGGGCGTAGCCCAAGCCAAGGTTTTCTCCAGACAAGGGGCCCGTTTTTTGAAGGGCCCCTTTGGGGGCGCTCTGTAGGGGAAATTTGGGGGCCCCTCATTTCGAGATGGATGGGCACTGGTGATGAAACCCCGGCACTTCTTGGGGGGCTCCATCGTGCGTGGGGGAGAGGGATGCAGGAAGGCCCGGGGGCTGAAAACAGGTTTGAGCAATGGATCCGGGAGACGGATGCGGTTTTTTTTAGGGGGAAACGCCGGGGGAGGCGACGAGTCGCCAGGTTCTGCCTCATGGCCCCAACTGGTCGATGCGTTGATCTGCTGGGGACAGCTGTTGTTTATGTCCCCGGGGATAAGGGAGAGGTAAACCCCGGCCGAAACCATTTGGGCCCGTTGTACTGTAAGGGGAGTGGATTTCCCCTGGGCCAAAAGCAAGCGTTTATAGCTAAGCCAAAAACCCGGGAACGGAATCTAAGTAGCCCCCGGTTTTCACCAAAAGCCCCCTGGGAAAAACGGGGTGGACTTGCTTCGGGTGAGGCTTCCGGTCGTTTCCCCCGACGTGACTTTTTGCGATGGGGGCCCCGGGGCCGGGGGGACGCGTTGGTACAAAAAACCTAATCCCGGGGGCGTTGTCGGGGACAGGCCGAAAGGGGGGAAAGGCCCGCAGAGGTTCGTTTGTCGGCGGGCAAAAAGGTCAGGGAAAGGGGGCAAACAGGAAGGTCAGGGGGGCGTAAACAAGGGGGACTGGTACAGGGTAATCATTACGGGGAAATCCAAAACTCTCAAGCCACCAAAAAAAAAACCCAAAAGAAAGGCAGGAAAATACTTGGGGGGGATACCTTAAATAGGGGCCAGCGCCCGACAAAAAACCCAAAAAATCGGGACACTGGCCCTTTTAAATTTTTGAGAAGCCGGCGCGCGGGGCCTTTAAACGGGGCCACGCCCCAGACGGCCGGGACAGGGAGGCGCGGCGTTCACCGGAGCGCCGGGGCCCGGTAAGAGAGGGCCCGGGGCCGAGGGGGGGTGCAGAGGGGGTTTTGGGCGCGGGCCGCCGCAGCCCCCCCCGGGCCCGCCCCCTGCGAGCGGGGGGATGGTCGCGGGGGGCAGCGGAGCCCCCGACCCCCGTAACACTTATTGCCATCGTTCCAGTGAGGATCACCTGGACACATGAGTAAAGAAAGTGAAAATCCACAGCAGAAATTCAAGAGTATGTTTTAGATTTCTGTCCCGATTCTCAATACCCTATTATGTGAACTTTCCCCTAAGGTTTCCTTTAAAAATTTAGCAAAGGTAGTTTTTTTTTTTAAAATTATTTTCTGCCGGGGTATCAAGAAACGAAAAAACTTTCTCAGCCAAAAAAAAAGTAAATTTTGATTAAATTTTTCAAAATGTCTTTCTGTTTAAGGGCTGTTTTTTTTTGCCCATAGCAACAATTTGAGTCAACATTTCTTTTTTTCCCGAAGAACTTAAAGGGGGTTTTTCGTTTCACCAAATTTTGGGAGCTGTTCATACTGGTTGTAAGGAGGGTTGTGAAATGGAGGGGTGTGTTTCTCCCCCCAGCAGTTTTGTATTTTTCTCTCTCTGCAGTTTCGCCCCAAAATTTTTATTTTGAAATTCTTTTTGTGTGAGCCCGGGGGGAAAGGGAAAAAGGGTTTTTTTTTTTTTTTTTTTTTTTTTTTTTTTTTTTTTTTTTTTTTTTTTGGAGCTGTCATTGGGAAGTGAAAAAACTAAATTTTAACTCCTTTGGGTATACTTTCATTTCTCGTCTCTCTTCATACTTTGTAATTTAAAAAGGACATTTTTACATTCAGGACTTGGAAAAGGGTGTGTGATTTTTTTTCTCTCTCTCTCTCCCACAAATGTGATATTTCCCGCCGAATTTTTTTTTTTTAAAAATTTTTACCCCCTACGATCTGCAGAAAAAAATATACGTTTATTTTGTTGTGTTTACATGGGGACTACACATGATTTCTTCTCTGTTGCAGGACCTCTGATCGAGTCAGTGAAAAAATCTTTACCCCCCACACAAATGTTCCACCTTTCCCCTGCTTGCTGTCAGTGAAATTCTCTCCCACCCCACACAACGGGAACCTTTCCCCTGCTTTTTCTTCAGTTAAATCTTCTCTTTCCCCCCGCTTAAGTGGGAACCCAAACAACTGCTTGCTGTCAAAATTTAAAACTCTCTCTCCGCAACCATTTTCGTCACACCTACCATGCTTGCTGTTGTGAAGTCTTCCCCCACACGTATTCGTTGCACCTACCACTGCTTGCTGTCAGTGGAAATCTCTCTCTTTCCGGGACGAAAACATCGCAAAACCCACCATGCTTGGGTTCTCTCTTTTTTCTCTCTTTCCCCTGGCTGTAACCCGACCAGGCTCCCCACTTCGTTCCTAAAAAAAAAAAAAACAAACAGCCCCTTTTTCTTAAAACCATAGCACTTTTCTTTTTGGGAACCCAAAGGCGGGCTTTTTAGTTTTTTTGGGCCCCTCATTTTAAATATGATCTTCCCTGCCGGGGGAAAACCCCTTTTTAAAAAAATGAAAGCTGGCTCCCGATTTGGTTTTTTGGGTTTAAAAAAACAGCTTTACCCTTTTTGGGTTTTGGGTTAAAAAGAAGGGGCCCCTTGTTTTCCACTGTAAGGGGAAACCTTTTTAAAAGCTTTAAAAATTTTTTTGACTTGCCGAGAATGTTTTTGAGGAGAGGAGCTGGCAGTTAATATAAACTACCCCCAAAAAAATTTGGAATATTTTTTCGTTTTGTTGGAATTTCAGGGGCGAAATATTAATTTTTATTTTTTTTTTTAATGAACTTAAAAGAGGGGCCATCTCCATCTTTAAATTTAGGAATCAATGGGCCAACTGGAACTTAAGGGCAAAAGTCACAACAGGTGTTTATACATGAATCGGGCCCAAAAAATTTAGGGGATTATTTTGAATTGGGATTTTAAAAAAGTTTTCCTCCTCATGTGTTAAAATTCTGAATATGAGACCAAAACAACACCCTTTCAATTTTAAACAAAAGTACCTCCCCATTGGAGGATTCAAAAAAGGATGCTCTCGAGGAAAGTGGCCCCCTGAGCTTAGGTGTCCCCGGGGTGGGCATCGCAGGGGGAAATAGACATACAAAGGGGAAAGGAAAAAAATCAGAGGGAAAGGGTCCATCACACATGATGGGCCGCTTTATTGAAAAAAAATGCCCCCGGGGGAAAACCGGTTTGTTTAATGCCACACAACTCCCGGGAATTTTTTAGGAGGGGGGGAGGCAACCAAGTGTCAGTCGACCATTTGGAAAGATTTAAAAAAAGGTGGGGCTCTTTGCTAAGGGGAACCCGGAAAGGTGCCGAACCCGGCTGATGCATAGCGTTCCTTGACATTTTCCCCGCACCCTTTTGGAGCCTTAAATTGCTGTCAGAGGGGAATCAAAATTTCATCATGAACCCGCATAAGGAAAACTGGTCCCCCTCCCGTGTAGATGCTCCCTGGACCTTTCAAAACGGGTGTTTCCTTGTGGTGGTGTGGTCAGGTCGTTGGCATGCGATTTAAGGTTTTATAACTTGCAATTTTATTTAATTTTAAAATTTCTGTTTTTTTTTCTAAGGAGTCCAGTAGGGGGTTTTTTATTAGTGATTGACAGCCTTCCCCTTTTTAAAATTTTTTGAATATAGTGTTTGCTGGGCCCAAACCCCTTGTCTGGGGGCTTGGGGCGGGGTTTCCGTTTCCCCCCCTGGGCCCCCCCCCCTCCTGCAAGCGGGGCCAGCGCGGGTGGTTTAAAATTCTGCGGCCACCCCCCTGTGCCAAAGGGTCCGTCGGGAAAGGGTTTCTTACCATCCTTTTCTCCTTGCTCTCTGATCCTGCTGTCCCCGGGCCACCGCACGCGTTCCCGCTGCTTTGGGCGCACGGCGAAGGCTGGTTTGGATTTAAAGGGGGCCCGGCGGGCGGTAATTGTAATTGCCCGGCGCTGGGCCTATATATTGTAAAACCGGCCCCCCCCTCTTCTCCCAGGGTTGTTGGTGTGCAATTGTAAGTCTTGAGAGAGTTTGGAGTTCTGTTTTATTTCCCCTGAACCCGTACGGGTTCCCCTCGTTTCCTGACCTTGCCCGTTTTTCCGCCTGTCCTTTTCCGCCCGCCTTTTCTGACCCCGAAAAACCCCTAACCCCCCGTCCTGCTTCCTGCCCGTCCCCGGGCTACGGGCTCTGGTTTTCAATTTTTGTACCAGCCCCTTTCCCCGGGGGCCCCCATCGCAAACAATCAGTTCAGGGGAGCGACCCGTTTGCCTTCGGGGCAATAAGTTTCCCCCCCCCGCTTTGCGGCCCGGGGTTGGTGGAAAACCCGGGGGAAATGAGAAACCGCTCCCTGGCCTTTGGGTTAATTTCTTTGCTTGCGTTTGGGCAGTGAATCCACCAACCCATTTAATCAAGGGTTTTAAGGGAAAGTCTATGGGGCTCCTTAAACCAAAAATAAGCAGAAATTTGAATTAATATGTCCCAAGTTCTACTGAATCTTTCCCCACAAAGCTATAAATCAATCTGCTCAGCTCTATAACTTGCTGCTGGTAGA
The DNA here is from genome assembly GCA_025379985.1 of Phyllomedusa bahiana. Classification (NCBI taxonomy): domain Eukaryota; kingdom Metazoa; phylum Chordata; class Amphibia; order Anura; family Hylidae; genus Phyllomedusa; species Phyllomedusa bahiana. Next base: position 49,426 of record JAODAL010006513.1, on the reverse strand, counting down.
TCAAATAGCATGTTGAATGTGATAGGTTCCCTCAAATGCAAGATAAATACTAACATAACTCAGTAGTCACACAAGCAGTAGATTCCTCCATTATCTTCAATCTGGTTAGTAAAGGTATTGATATATATTGATTCGAGGGAACGGACAGAGAACATGAGACTCAATACAATATAATGTATTTTATAAATTAAACGTATGCTAATGAACAATTCCTCTGAATGTGATGATGCTGCAGGCAGTTTTCCCTTTAGTACTGAATAGTCGCAGCGATCTTGTCTTATATAAGACTGTAAGGTTGAGCTACGCATGACTGGACTGTGCTGTCCAAGAATGATTACGGTAATGCATGTAATAACTGATGCAGGTGGACGGATAGGAATATTATTTATGGCCATTGCTCACTTGATACGATTTGTCTGCTTAATTTTAATGAATTAATTTTGTACAGTCACAGCCACTATTTGCATTTGGCTTCATCAGCTAGTTCGCGAGCGAGCGATTAAAACAGAAGCACTTAAAGAGGAAACGCTAGTTCTGTTTTGTTGTTTTTATTATTCTTGACAGTGCTTTATGTATTTTAATGCAAAGTAATAAAATGTTCTTAAAGGGGTTGTCTCATCCCTGCGACCTGTTAGAGCTTATGGATGTAACAGAGAGGTGTCTCCTGCTCCAGACTCTTCTTCATGAGCCAGAAAGAAATGTCATTTTATAAGAGCATCTATATCTCTGGTGGACTTTAGCCTTTAAGGGGTGTTCTCCCTAGCAACATATGAGCCGAGGATGTAATATCACTGCTTCTATTTTTCAGATGACACCAAGCTATGCAGCTTAGTGCAATCTATAAAGACTGTCTGGCAATAAGACTGTCTTTGTTGCCCATAGAAACTAATCCCCTTTCATTTCATATAGTGCTCTAAAAAATTAAAGCTGAGCTCTGATTGATTGCTATGGGCAACATGACAGTCTTATTGTTAGACAGTTCTCATGCATAAGGCCCTCAGTGTTTGGGCATCCACTTGGCATATAAGGTTCATAGGGGATAAATGTAAAGTTATGTATCTGGGTACTAATAATCTGCAGGCATCATCCAAGGGAGAGAAAAACCGAGTTGTTTGTTGAAAAGGATCTGAGTGACTTGTAGATCATAGACTACATAGCAGCATGAAATATCAATCGGCTGCCTCTAATGCCAGCAGGATATTGTCATGTGTTACTAGAAACAAGGACTCGCAGGACAGGGATGTTATCTTAACCCTTTACAAACCATTGGTACATTTTCATCTCAAATATACAATTCAGTTCTGGTCACTAGTTCATAGAAAGGATGTACTGGAGTTGGAGAAAGTACAAAGACGAGCAACCAAACTAATAAGGGAGCGTCTTAGCTAGGAGGAATGGTTAAAGAAAATGTAACTTATTTAGTTTTGAGAAGAGATGAAATAGAGATATGATTAATTTGTATAAGTACACAAATGGCCCCTGCAAAAAGTATGGGAAAAAACTATTTCATGTAAAACTTCATTAAAAAACTGAGTGCTCCCTCTTTCTGGAGAAACAAAGGTTTGATCTTCAGAGGTGACAAGCCTTCTTTACCATAAAAACTATGAACCTGTGGAATAGTCATCCCAGGAGTCGGTCACAGCAGGAACAGGAGAGGGCTTCAAGAAAGGTTTAGACCATTACTTACAACAAATGAATACTAACACTTATATAGATGTATAGCACTCTTGTTTTAAATGTTGATTGAGTTAGATTACCGCTTGGGTTCAAGAGGGAAATGAAGCCCTCACCTGTTTCTGCTGTGACCAGCTCCTGAGGCGGCTATTCCACAGATTCCCAATTCTCATGGTAAAGAAGTCTTGTCACCTTTGAAGATTGAATCTTTTTTTCTCCAGATGGAGGGAATACCCCCTTGTTTTTATAGGGCAGATTGTTTCATGTCTTAAGAGTTCCATATTTTGCTGGATCAATAGGGAGAAACAAAGTTCTAAAATTACCTACAAATCTTCCTCATCCTCATCTTCTTTATGCTCTTGGTAGACTTATTGAGGACTATAAAGGAGTCCAATCCAGATAGGGGCAAGCTGCTAGTTGAAGCAAAGGCCTGGTTGCTACATGGCTTGGTTGGTCAATCCTAAAGGGTAGCAGACTGAGCCAGTGAGCCATTAGGAGAGGTAATATTGTGGGGGGCTGTTTAGATTAAGATCTTCAGTGCAGAAAATACCTTTGTGTTCTGAGATCGAGAAGTAGATGCTAAAGGAGGTCTGTGTGAAGTAACAAAGTCTTGGGAAGAGCTAACAGGAACATGAGACAGAGAATGATTTTCTAAGTGAAATAAAAACAGAACCATGCAACATAAAGAGCTAAGGAAACATTATCCAAAATTGTTATTTAATGGGGAACACTAGTATTTACTAAAACTGATGGGTAAGGAGGGTCATAGGTCCTTTATAGCAACAGTGCCACCAATAACACATGTAACTGCTAGGATTTTGTGCCTAATTAAAGTACCATGAAGTTTGTCGTACTACTGTAAGTAAGAAAGCAAAGTTAAATTGTTTCATCCGAGTTTGCTTTGTGATTGTTTTCTTTCTAATATAGTTACATAGTTAGTACGGTTGAAAGAAGACATGTGTCCATCAAGTTCAACCAAGGGTGGGGAAAATGTGGGTGAGGGAGAGAGACAAGGACTTTAAGCCCAGCCTCACCACTGGTTAATGCCCTGGAACCCACAAGGCAAGAACCAATATGAACCACACAGTAACATCCCCAATGCTTCAAGAGTTATACATTCATCTGAATGGTTACCATTAGTGATGAGCAAACACTAAAAGTTCGAGTTCGAGCAGAACCTCGAATTTTGAGAAATTTGCCTCAAAGTTCTAGTCAAACTCGAATTTCGGACCCCATTAAAGACAATGGGAAAAGATGTTCTGGTTAATTTTTATATCTATACAGGTGAGGAGAAGCTGCAATTAGCATCCATAACAGTAATATGGATACATGGAACAACTTAGTGAAGAAAATTTGGCTCTAAGAGTCACAGAAAAAAATTCACAGGCTAAAATAATTCATTCCTTTCAATGGCTAACTGAAAAGATGAGGACAGCATAGCTATAGGAGGTGCAGCGCTAGCAGCTGCTACGGGGCCCCTTTGACACATAAGAAGACACCGGTATTGGAAATGGCACATGGTAACTGGCAGGAGCCCCCTATCACTTTTTGCACCAGGGCCCAAGAACATGTCATATATGTGGTGGCAGCAAGAACATCCCAACGGGGAACATGGAGGTTCAGCTGGCAGGGCCGTAGTTATAGGGCGTGCAGTGGTAGCCAGGGCTGCCGTAAGTCATCTATTAACTATTTCAGGGCCCCATAAAGCTAAATCAAATGGGGACCCCACCCATTTCTAGTTTCTATTCTTTAACATATCACTGGGCCCCTTTTTGATTAGGGCCCCTGACAGGAGTACTGCCCTATTTGCACCCCTGTCAGTTACCATGTACCATTTCCAAATACCGGTGTCTTCTTATGTGTCAAAGGGACTTTTGGAACACCTCAGGATGCAGGGCCCCGTAGCGGCTGTTACCGCCAAGGGTGCCAACAGGCAGTACGGGCAGTACTCCTGTCACGGGCACTAATCGGAAAGGGGCCCACAAATATGTTTAAAAAATGTCAAACAATCCACATTCTCTAGGGAAAGACGGATAAATTTGTCAGTTATCACCCCGCCAGCTGTACTGAATGTTCGTTCTGAGATAACGCTGGCTGCCAGGCACAATAAAACTTCTATGGTGTGCCAAGCCAGCTCAGGCCATTCATCCAGTTTGGACACCCAGAAGTTGAATGGGTCCAGACCAAGTCCAAAACATTGGGGTTGAGCCACAGGTACTCATGGACCATGCTCTTGAAGTGATCTCTGTGTGTCTGAATGCTACCCTGCTTTGCAGGTGTTGGTGAGGTGGTAAAAAACGAGTGAAAATTCCAACCAGTAGGCTTCTGCCACACTGCCTGCTGCTGATGAGGCTATTTGCTGTTCTACTTTTGGCACATTGCTGACGTTGTTCCACCATGACATTAGAATGTGAAGAAGACGCAACAGATGTCTCAAGTTGGTCAATGAGCACTGTCTCAAATTCCTGCATTCTACTGTCAATTTGTGTGGGTGGAAGGAAAGTGCTCATGTTTGTCTTGTAACATGGATTAAGGAGGGTGGCCTTGAAACGTGGATCATGTTGCAGGAAATGTAGCATCCAAAAGCTCATGTGTGAGATGCTGCCAGGATCTACCAAGCCTCAGGGTCGAGAGTCACTAACCGGATCTTCCTCCTCTTCCTCCTCCTTTAATCTGTGCCAACATCGATAACGGTGTTGTCCACCCCTGCCTCCTCATCTTCCTCCACTTCCTCATCCTGACCATCACCAGAGCCCTGGCTAGCCTCATGTGCTCTACTCTGTGAGCTGAACTGCCATCCTGCACCAGCCCTGGACCTCGAACCACTGCCTAAAGAAGACCGATAAAATTGGGAAACAGTCAGACCTGTGTCCACCTCCTCCTCCATCACTGCCGGGACCTGCTGTCGCAGAGTGTCTAACACAGTAAAAATATGACCACAATGGTGATGCTGACAATGCCATCATCCTGATTGACCATTTTGGTGGCGTCTTCAAAACTGGTAAGGATGGTGCAGAGATCCTTCACCTGCCTCCACTTTCTATGGCTCAGCACCCCGAGGTCCGCACCACTGCTCATCAGGCCATGTGACACTTCATACTGTATAATGGCATTACGCTGCTGCCACAATTGCAGGAGCATGTGGAGGGTGGAATTCCAGCGTGTTGCCACGTCAACCATGAGATGGTTGACGGTGAGGCCCAGATGACATTGCAATGCTGCCAGTCATGCCGAAGCAGGGTGCGAATGCTGGAAGTGTGAGCAAAGACCTCAAGACTTCCTCAGCGGACAGTCAAGACCCGGATAGCGTTTGAGAAATTTCTGCACAACCAGGTTGAGGACATGTGTCAGGCACTGGATGTGCGTAAGTCTACCGATCCTAAGGGCAGCAAAGAGATTTCTCCCGTTGCCACACACCACTTTGCCTGGCACCAGGTTCTTAGCATCCAGCCACTGGTCGGTCTGAGTGCGCAGAGCCGTCCACAGCTCTTGACCTGTGTGTTGATGGTCTCCAAGACAGATTAATTTCAGAATGGCCTTATTTCTCTTGGCACATGATGCTACCCATCGAGGTTGGGGATCTGGACTCTGCACCATCCATCCAGTGTGGAAGAGTGTCTGCAAAGCCCTAGACCCATCACCAGAGTCACTGTCATCCACCTAACTCACCCAGTGAGCAGTCAGTGAGATGTAACGCCATTGACCATACTTACCAGTCCATGTGTCTATAGTGAGATAGACTTTGGTGGACACAGATGCAGCCAACGCGCTGGAGATCTTTTCTGCAATGTGGTGGGTCAAGGCAGGGACAGCTTTTCTGGCAAAGAAATGCCTGCTCAGCATTTAATATTGGGAGCATGCCAGGGCCATGACGTGACGGAACCCATCTGTGTCCAGCAGGCAGAAAAGCAAGATTTCCAAGGCCAACAGCCTGGCAATGCGACATTCAGCCTTTTGGCTTTGGGATGGTTGGGGTAAAAGCATTTCTTCTGCTCCCACATCTAGTACACAGAAGGCTGGTTGCCAGACTGGCTGCTGTACGGTGAACAGGTCAGACTGGTGGAAGGGGAAGGTGTAGACTGTGTTGCTGGTGGTGGGAATCGGCCAACAGTGTCTGGGACTGGGGATGGTGCTTGTTCGTACTGCTCTGGCACATCGGCAGCAGAGGACCACTTAGTCTTGGAATTGGCGGAGGAGGAGGTCGAAGATGTCACGGTGGTTGGAAGCCTAGAACCTGTGTAGCCTTTTTTCTCCAAGTTACTCTTCCACAGCAATTCATGCTTTACATGCATGTGCCTGTTCATGCTTATGGTGCTTAAACACTTTAGATTCTTTCCTCTACTGATGCGTTAAAAGCTAACGCGGCATATGACGTCACTCGGCAAATCTTAGGCTTGATTGAAAAAAAAACAGGATTCACAGGACCTGGACCTTTTTGATGGTGAAAACCTAGTAGCAGTGTTCCCACTGCCACCATTGACCACCACTTGCGGAGTAATGTCAGCGGACTTGTGCAACCACACTCTCCCTTTCTGAGGCCGGACCCGCAATGACACTACCCCATCAACCTCCTTCTCCACTGATGATGCACTCGCTAGCTGCTGGTCAAAAGACCATATTGGACCTGCAATGTCACCATCATCACAGGTGAATTCCTCTTCCTGACAGTCTACATTCTCAAGCTGCAGGCTAGAAGCCACAGGGCCACTGCGAGCTGCTGTGGTCGGATTCTGCGACTGACCAGCGTCTTCTTTCCTTGAGGCTAAGGATGGGCGTCAGAGCAGCAAATACCTTGGCTCTTGCTTTGAAATGCCTTCTGGCCCCACCCATGGGATCAAGAGCTTTTTAACATGGATTATCTGGAGCGGACTGTATATTAGGTGACATTTGGCCTTCAGGTTGGACTGATGATGATGATGACATTTGTGCTCTTGACAGAGAGGAAGAGGAGGTAAAACTGCTGGATGAAGGGTGTGTTAACCACTGAAGAACAGATTGATGCCGATCTTCACTAATGAGACACACAGGGAGCCAACCAAGTGATGAAAGGCCTTACGGTCCTGCAACAGACGATGTGCTTGCTTGTGTGTCGTCCGGAGCACTGGAAGGAGTGCCTTGTCTCGTACCTCTAGCTCCACGCCCTATGCCCCTCCTTGCTCGCTTACCACCTCTAGTTCGCTCCATGTTCAAAAAGATAAATATTAAAAATGTAAAGATTTGTTCACGGTCTCTTATTGAAGAACTCTACTCCAAAGACTGCAAATCACAACTGCTCTTGAATCCATATATTTTGCAAATAGGATTAGAAATAGAATTTTTTCAATGGAATATCTGTTGAACGGGGTCTTATGGAAGAACCCTGGCAGCAAAACAGCAAATCACAACTGTTCTAGAATCCCTATATTTTGCAACTAGCAAATAGGATTAGAAATAGAATTTTTTCAATGGCATATATGTTGAACGGGGTCTTATGGAAGAACCCTGGCAGCAAACCAGCAAATCACTACTGTTGTAGAATCCCTATCATTTGCAATGGTGCTAGCCATGTCTTCTCCACTGGCTGTACCCCCAAAACAGCAAACTTTTGGGCATTCAGATTGAACATGTGAAAGATACAGGCAGCACTTTAAAACTCCCTAAATTTTCCTGTGTCTAATACCCTAAGCTTACTGTCCCCAACCCACTAACTAATCTAACTAGCAGCTTTTCCTTTCTAAAAATCACTGTGAAATGGAGTGCCTGCATGCATTTAAGCATGCAGACACAGAGAGCAGTATGTTCAGTACAGAGAGTAAATTCAAAATGGCGTTCAACAGGAAATACAGTGTAATACACAGAACAGGGTCATGTGATTTGAGCAGGCAATGAGATCCCTACACCCCCACTGCTGACCTTTTTGGACACTTCTATATTGTCTGCACTGATTGGATGGTGCCAAAAATACAGGAAGAAGCAAAGTGAAAGTAAGAAATGGCGCGCTGAACGCACATGTCGAACGCGAACTTTACTCGAACTACCGTAAAAAGCTCGGTTCTGCTCGAGTTCGGAAAATACATAAAGATCGACTCGAATGAACCTTTTCTCAACACTAGTTACCATGTATGACTACTGTACATTTGGCCTGCAATGGTCACTGTAGAGGAAATATATGATCAGACAAGGCTTCCTTATTAAAATTGTCTGTTTGGCTGAGATGTTGGAAACCAGACATGTATGAAACCTGGTGCCGACACGCCAGTTTTAAATCACTTAAAAGGAGTGTGGAAGGCGCCATTATGTATGAAAGCGTCTCACAGCACATTATACATGTGTCCCATTCTACGGCAAAATTTGTCCCAGCCATACCACTATGAAATTGGTATAGATTTTATGCGCTAAACTTTGACGCAATCGTACAATTCTAATGTGACACGCCTCCGCAAACTCGGTGCATTCAAACGTGTCATTTCTGGTTCAGAATGTGCCAAGTTTGGGCATACGACTGTTCATACATCTATAGAACAGGACTAGGACAGGTTTTTGATTACAAAGCCCTGTTCATACATATCGCCCATAGTGATCAGCTGATGCAATCTAAAAAGGGTTGTCTCAATCTAGGACAATAGTAAATAAAAAATGCATCTCACATAAATTACACCAAAAAGATGGATGAGATGTTTTATGCAAAGTTTATGGCCCCTTTTGACTTTTGTCTTAAAAAGACATCAAAAGGTGTAAAAATGTATTAAAGACAACACTAGTGATCACCTTTCTGGTTGGCTGTATGACATGGTCTAGAAGCAGATGTGGCTCGTATGTTTTTTACTTGTCCACCCCCTCCCTTTACCTCTCTCTCGCTCTTTGTCATTCTTTCTCTTTCTTCTCTCTTGTTCTACTTGAGTTATAGGGACACTTCCATCAGAAATGAATATTTTTGTTAACAGCAACATTCCTGGAAAACTATTTTTTAAAGAATTTTTGACAGTATTTTATATATTTTTTATTTCCTATACAATTAAAAATTACGTGTAAAATATTGTCCTTTTTCTAGCTGTAATCAGTAAAGAATTATATCTCGTGAATGGTAGGGCAGACTAATCCAACTTTGCTGTTGGTGCTGCTTATCTGCATGTAGTCTCATTACAAACAGTAGGTAATGACATAATAATCATTCTATTGTTCTCTGGACAGGTATAGATAAGATTAGACTAGATGACAGAGCAATCACAAGGGATAATGGGTTAATCTCTTTCTGCATTGGGGAGTTTCCAGCTCTCTTCACACTTATCAGGCCCTGCTGATCACACTTATACCTCTTAGGCTGTAGTGAGCCCAGAAGAAGAACAGTCAAGCAATCCTCTGACTTCTGTGCTTTCAGAGGTCACAGAGGGAACATCAGAGAGACAAACCAGGAAGTAATGTACATAGGGAAACTTTAAAATATTAAATAATTAAAAACCTGGAGATCCATTTCATGCAAAGCATGGATGAACTGCGAAGTGACTCAGGTGGAGCTGGTGGCAAGCATATGTGAACCTGGAGCAGGTGGGTGCGTTTTGGCGATACTAGTATGTACCAGTCATATTCCTAACAAAGCAATTTACTATCTTCTCTCAGGCCGATTCATGAACTATGGGAAAATATTGTTGTCAGACAATTTTTTTTTTGGTTTGTTGTTCTTTTATCTTTATTAAAACTATCTTAAAGGGGTGTTCCCAGAAACCAAAGCTAGCTGCGAGCTGACCGTGCATGAGAATGAGGAGGGTGGCGATTGTGGCCGTCCTCCTCATTAACTTCTATGGGAGTTCTGAATATAGCCAAATGTGTGTGCTCAGCTATATTCTGGAGCTCCCATAGAGGTGAATGGAGAGTCACAAGCGTCCCCTTCCTCATTCTGATGCACGGTGGACTCACATCTAGTTGAGGGCCAACCTATGCAGCACACTTTGCTTCGTGGGAACACCCCTTTAACCTTTGCATAGATTAAGTTGGGTCAGCAATTGTAATACTTCTTTAGTCACCTTAGATTGTGATCACATCATAAGGGCCGTTTTCTCTCCTTACCAATGAGCTACCTCGATAATTAATAGTGAATCCTTATCTTTTTGCATTGCTACATTTTAAATATTATTGTAAAATCTGTAAACCAGAATCTTGATCCATGTACCTGCTTATTTGTTTTTCTATGGTGATCACACTCTCCCATCCTCTTTTCTTATTGTATTAAGATGATCTAATTGTTTGATCGAATCTACTCTTTTCTGTTCTCAACCTACAATAAAGCTTCTTTGAATAAGAAAAAAAACAACCACCCAATTAAAAAGTAAACAAATCCATATAATATATATACGAATCCAGCGGGTGTTAGCGGCTGATTGCAGCTAACACCCGGCCGTTACAGCGCAAGCGGGCAGCGTCGCCCGCCCGTGCTGTTTAACCCATTAGATGCCGCGGCTAAGATGGCCGCGGCGTCAAAACAAATGAAGAGCGGTGCCGCGCACCGTTCTTCCTGCCGTTCAGCATCCCCGCAGCTAAGCTGCGGCAATCCGATGCCTGGACATGACAGCGGGGAGCCTTTTGAAGGCTACCACTGCTGCCATGTCCTCGTTTGCCCCACTTCCGGCCACAGGCAGGAAGTGGGGAAACCGCCATCTAATACAATGCATTAGACTGTATTAACGATCGCGCCCCCTAGTGGTCAAGCACCCTAGGGGGACTCAATGTTAAAGTAAAAAAATAAATAAATAAAGTTTTAAAGTACAAAAAAAAGTATTAAAAGTTCAAATCACCCCCCTTTACCTATTTTACAAATAAAAGCAATAAAATAATAAAAAATGTACACATATTTCATATCGCCGCTTCCAAAAGTCCGATCTATAAAAATATAACATAATTTATCCCGTACGCTGAACACCGTAGAAGAAAAAAAATTCCAAACCTCGAAATTGCGTTTTTTGGTCATTTATGTCACTTAAAAAATGGAATAAAAGTGATCAAAAAATTCGTATGCATTCCAAACTGCTAGCGACGTCCGCAGGTGATAGTGCAAAAAGTTATTGGTCGCACAAAATGGCGCCGCGGCGCAAATTTCAAAAATTATAAATGTTTGCAATTTTTTACGGTACCAAAACATAACGGAAACCCTACATGGTTGGTATTGCTGGATGAGTATCAACCTGTAGAATGCCACATTATATTTACTGAAGATTGAACGCCGTAAAAGCAAAACACCTGCAAACATTTCTTTTTACAATTTGTCCCACTTGGAATTTTTTTGCGGTTTCCCAGTATATTCTATAGTACAGTGAATAGTGGAAAGTACATCTTGTCCCGCAAAATAAAAGCCCTCATAGGTCTACAGTATGTAGGTGAAAAAATAAAAAAGTTACGGCTCTGGGAAGGCGAGGAGGGAAAAACGAACGTGTCAACAAAAAAAATGCCGGGTCCTTAAGGGGTTAAAGTTGTCTTTGTTCTCTGAGCAAGCACAAGGCTTCCTGGCCTGCTGTGGTCATCCTCACTCATGATTCCATACGATGCAGAGATTCATTTTACTATGGAAGGTATAGGTTTGTATTTTCTTTCTTCTATTTTCTATATGTTCTCCTCTTGTTAGTTGTCCTTTTGTCATAATATGTTACGTATAATGTACTAAGTTTTTTGCAATATACTTTGTTTATGAAAATATCAATAAAATTGAAAGAAAAAAATTCTGCACTGCAGGTCAATTCCCACGTGAATTTTGTGCAGATTTTTTTCACAATTTGTAAATGAGATGTGTCCTAATCTAATTTCTAGCACAGCATATTTTTTGCATCTTCCAGGTATAGACAGACCTTTTAGTGATCCCTGAGATGAAAAATTGCTGGAAATAAGCTTCAACATATGAATAAGGAAACAAACGGCGATCCACTTTTCACTTCATAAATCTTTTCGTTTGTTAAATGTATACATTTTATTCCTCCATTGGAAAAATGAACATAATGTCTACTATATAAAACCCCCTAGTATTAATTATATAGCGCTGTATGTTATAAACCACTAGAATGTTAGTGATGTGATTGCTGTCTATGAAGTGACTGTGGTTTAGGCATGGGAATACATGGCTGCGGAGTATACAATGTTATATTCTGTGCTACTTGTATGTACTATTTGTTCCTGTCTCTTCACCTTCTAGTTTTAATGATGTATCTCGCAGGCGGTATTACATATTACATGGACGGAGCACAGTTTAGTCAGCCAGGCCTCCTTGTCTTGTTTATATTAGCGGCATATGGTCTGGGTTAGGATTTCGTGCTGCGAGTGTGTCATTCCAGCCTGTGTTTGTGTATAGTCCAGTGAAGGAAGGGGGGCTCATGCTGCACGTTGATGCACTCAGGGACTTTTTTTATTAATGTTGATGGATATGAAGGAAGTTAGTAGGGTAGAGTTAACAGGTGAAGCTCAGAGCGGGAAATCTTGATGTTGAATAAAATAAATGGAGGTTCCAGTGCTTTGACATTGCCACCCATCATGGTCATGGTGGCATCTTAACTATAGCTCTCCAGCTGCTTTTTACTAGTTTCCAGAACATTTGGCAAACTGTAATGAGAAGAACGTTTTGGACCCCGATTTTGTTAAACTCTAACATATTAGGGCAAATTTACTATCCCTGTTTAACCTCTTGCTGATAGCCGGTCATTATAATATGGCTCCTCGTTTTTTCCTCCCCGTCTTCCAAGGCACATAACTTTTTTATTTCTTCATCTACATAGACATACAAGAAATACAACAGATGTACTTTTTAATGCTGCCATTAATTGTATTATAGAATATACTGGGAAATTGAAAAAAAATTCTAAATGAGGTGAAATGTGAATTTTTTTTTACTTGCGCCATGTTTGCAGAGCAGGGGTGTAACTAATGGGGTAGCAGACGTAGCAGCTGCCACGGGGCCCGGGCTTTTAGGGGGCCCAGGCCTGGGGCAGCTACTAACATGTCTGCTACCCCAGTAGTTCTGCTCCTGTGCCCGCCGGCAGTGAACATAACAGTTCACTGCAGGTGGGGCGGAGCTGCGGGGCCCGGCGCATGCTGCCTCTGAACGCCCGGGCCCTCCTTACCAAGCATTCAGATGCAGGACCGCCCAGTGTTAGCAGAGGAGAGCCGCCTGCGCTCCGCTCTGCTAATCTGCCTGCTAGGCCTTAAGCCTAGCAGGCGCTGGCCCACAGTGCTGATGTAAACAGCGCAATGACGTCACATCATCACGCAGAGCACAGACTGCTCGAAAGCTGAGCTGCAAGGGAGCGTGGGGTAGGTGAGTGATGTTTTTTAACATTAATGAAGCCTCCCTGCCTGCCTATATGAGCCCCTAAAACCTTCCCTAAGCCCCCTGGTTGTATGGGGCCCCTATAACCTGCCCTAAGCCCCCTGCCTGCCTGTATGGGGACCCTGTAACCTGCCCTAAGCCCCCTGCCTGCCTATATGGGGTCGCTATAACCTGCCCTAAGCCCCCTGCCTCCCTATATGGAGCCCCTGTAACCTGCCCTAAGCCCCCTGCCTGCCTATTTTGGTACCCTATAACCTGCCCTAAGCCCCCTGCCTGCCTGTATTGGGCCTTTATAGCCTACCCTAAGCCCTGCCTGTATGGGGCCCCTATAGACTACCATATACTCTGCCTGCCTGTATGGGGCCCCAATAGCCTATCCTAAGCCCTGCCTGCCTGTATGGGGCCCCTATAGCCTACCCTATGCTAAGCCTGCCTGTATGGGGTCTCTATAGACTACCTAAGCCCTATCTATCTGTATGGGGCCCCTATAGACTACCCCAAGCCCTGCCTGTCTACATATATGGCCCCTATAGCTACCTAAACCCTGTCTGCTTACCTATATGGCCCAAAAGCTACTTAAACCCTGCCTTCCTACCTATATGGCCCCTATAACCTGCCTGCCTATCTATATGGGGCCCTATAGCTACCTAAACTCTGCCTGCCTTTATGGGGCCCTATAGCTACCTAAACCCTGCCTGTCTAAATGGATCCCATATAGCCTGGGGGGCTGGGAGTGAGGTGCTGGAAAAGTGAGGATTCTTATATATTTGTGTCTAAATCTGCAGGGACAAGTGGCCGGGAGAAGTCATCATGGCGGTGTGGAACGGATGCAGAACAACAGGGAAAGTCAACAATTTGTCAGAGAAACGTCACCTGTGAGTCACAAGATGTAACTGCACTGTAATCACTTATATGTCTGCAGAGTCTGTGTACACTAATACCTACCACTATATGGTGACTGTATGGAGGTAATATACAGTCTGCAGAGTATGTGTACACTGATATTTACCACTATATGGTCACTGTATGGGGGTAATATACAGTCTGTAGAGCACCTGTTCACACTGATACCTACCACTATGTAGTCACTATATGGCGGTACTAATGGTCTTTGTAGACTGATCAAGTAATAGTGTAGAGGTATTATTCAGTCACCTTATGGTGGTAATTTGTGATCGTGTTCGTATAATCAGGTCCATATGTAGTAGCGTTATTGGTAATGTTGGTCTTGGTATAATCGGATTTTTATAGTAGCAGTATGACGGTGATATCTATGGTGGGGTATTTGCCCCTTGTATTATCTAGTAATTGCATGTCCCGGTAAATGCTCGTGGTTGGGGAAGCAGGCGAGGTGAGGAGGGGGTAGGGGGTCCCATCCAAAAGTTTGCTGTGGGGCCCAGACTTCTCTAGTTACGCCCCTGTTGCAGGGGTTTTGTTTTTGCAGCATTCATTCTTCGATATCAATAAGTTGTTATCTGTATTCTGCAGGTCAATACGATTCTGGCAATACCAAAAATTTGGGGGTTTCTTTATGATTTAGATTAAATTTAAATTAGCACTGCAGTGCCACTCTCAGCGACCAACAACTTTTTTGTTCTTTCACCTATGGACTTGAGTGAGCAGGCATTTTTAGGGCTGAAGTGCAGTTTTTATTTGATGGTACCATTGGTACCATTTGGGATAGATGCAACTTTTTGATCACTTTTTATTCCAATTTTTAGGGGATGTAAATTGACCAAAGAAACCACAATCTTGACATTTGAATTTTTCTCCTTCTATGGTGTTCAATGATGTATATATTTTAATAAATCATACTTTTATGGACATGTCGATACCAATTACGTGAAACTTTTTTATTTTTCTATTTTTTATTTGTAAAATGGCAAAAAGGGGGTCATTTGAACTTTTAATATTTTTTATTAGTTTATATACTTTTTAAACATTTTTCCACTTTAACATCAAGTCTCCCTAATGCACTTGACCACTGGGGGGTGCGATCGTCTGTACACTTTGTATAAACAATGCAGAAGAGTGTATCAATATGGTGCTCTCTATTACTTTCTGCCTGGACTAATCTAAAAGACTATATAGAAGCTATTGCTCCCTCTCCCAAAGTCATGTTCCCCTTTGCTTCGGGCTCCGGGGGATCCTTTATTGAGTCATTTCCAGCCTGTCTAGCTGCTGTTCATGCTTTACAGGGCAGTTACTCTGGATATTAGCTGGTGGTCATAATAATGTGACTTTTCTGTGTATATTTAATATAAGGATTGATGTATACAAGTGATGTAAGGCAGGTTCGACCCAAAGAGTTAAACACGAACCCTTCATTATGCAGGCTTTCAGGATTGATATATTAATGCACCGTATCCTTTGGTCTTTTATGAACTATTGTAAGCACAGCAATGTGTAAAACACGGCACGCAAACAACATAAGCGCATACCACAGGATGGCAGGACATTAGCAAATCTGAGTCCGTGAAGAACAAAACATATCCCTTTGTGGTAGACACCTGCATGTGATATGTGATGTGAGTGGTGAGGTTGTGAAATCTTTCTTCTTGTTTTCAGAGGTGTTATGACATCTTGGTTAAAGATGGCTGATGCAAAACTAGGAAACTAAGGACCACATGTAGGAACCTGTTTAGGTCTAAAACTCACTTTTTTGCCCATAGTAACCTATGGGCAAAAAAGTGAGTTTTAGACCTAAACAGTTTCATACATGTGGCCCTAAGATAGGGCAAGACAATCCCACCAACCCCAATGCAACAAAAAAAACACACAACATGCAACACATGAGAGGCTCGTGGCCTATTCACTGACAATGGAGCACAGGTCTTTCCTGAGTGTTGTGACAAAAGCCCAGAAGTGAACAGAAGCAGATAAAACAAGAGCACCAGAGTGGAAGTGGTGGCAGACAGGTGGGTATCTGCTGCATAACTTTTTTTTTTTTTTTACCCAGCCTGTCCCCATTCCAAGACTTCTCCCGTGCTTCCCCCACACTCTGCAACTCACTGCCCCAACACATCAGACTCTCCTCCACTTTCACCAGCTTCAAAAGCAACCTGAAAACCCATTTCTTCAGGCTTGCCTATAACCGTCACTAAACTTGTCACTACTTCCTCCACAAACATGTCTGCCCCTCACCTCCTGTCTCTTTCCCCCTCCTTGTAGATTGTAAGCCCTCGGGGGTAGGGTCCTCTCTCCCTCTGTTGTGCCAATTGTCATTATCACTTATCACTGAACTCGTTACGTAATGTTATGTTAATGTTATGACTTATGTAATGTATGTAACCCCCTCGAATGTACAGCGCCCTGGAATCAATGGCGCTTTAAAATCTATAATAATAATAATAATAATTTTAGATTAATTTTTTTTCCTAATGGGGAAACCCTTTAAAGATACTGTTTCTGCTAAGCCTGTATAAAGTCCATTACTCCTGAATAGTACTTTGTGAATCTGCATAGGAAACACTACTTTTGCATGCTGTGAAGTATTGGGGTCCATAGCAGCTGTGGACTTACAGAGGAGAAGAAATAATGTATTACTAACTGCTCACCTGGTTCCCACAAAAAATCCAAGCCTTCAGTGATCTTTGGTGAAATCTTGGAAGTTTAGAGCATGTCCCCACGGCAGGTTTTTCAGTCGGTTTTACAGATGTTTTCGTCTGTCAAACTTTAGAACGGACCCCTATGCAAAATCCGTGTAATGGTCCCAACTGCACAGATTTTCCACCAGACGGTTTTTTAGAAAAAGATTGAACATGTTCATTCTTCCGCTCGGTTTTCAGGCAGGGCCATGAACACGTCAATGCGAAGGTGGAGGGGGCTTTTCTCCGCAAACACGGCCACGAAAACAGAGCAAATACCGGCCGGATAATCTGACCGGTATTTGCTCAGTGCTGTGGGGACATGCCCTTACTTTTGTTAAGCCGCTGTCAGACAAATTTACTAAACTTTGCACTAAAAGTGGCACAAATTCAGCCAAAAATCTTCTCCATCTTCTTAGATATTTTTAGACAGGTGAATGACACTGAAAGTTGCGCCAAATGTATGAAATCTTATTTTTTCTCCTCTGATCTTTTCACTATTTTGGTCTTAATACATTTCCCTCTGTACGGTTCGGGAGGAATCTATTTTGTAGCTGTAGGTTGTAATTGTGGATGTAGCAGGACTTGAATTAGAACATTAAGTTCTTTACAGCCGACAGAAATCTCCGAGTCTGCCGCTTACGAGCCGGTTACACAAAGTTGTAATTACCGTTCATATCTTTATTTCGTGCTTGAGGTCACAGCAAGTGACAGCTGCGTGTCACTTCCCACATAGCAGATTGAGAAGTGTGTTAAACCTGACACAAAATCACACACAGCGAAGATGACAAATTGGAGCCGCTGTCATGCTAAACACAAGCGTGTCGACTTAATAACACCGCGCGACAATGCAACACAGCGGAGAAATCGCATCTTCTGCTCTTTCATTTGTCCTGGGTTCAGTTGTTTGTGGCCCCTTCTAAATATAGTTGTTTATCCTTAATATCAGCCATCAATGGAGATCTCTGCGTTTGTTCTAAAACCTCCGATTTTCCCGTTAACCCTTGCACGTCAAGAGCTGAGAGTTCTCCGAGACGTCATCTGATCGCAAGCTCTGCACGACGTACAAGGGTTAAATGAAAATAAACAAGCATCTCAAGGAGAAGACAGGATGTACTATGGGAGCATTCAGCCTTAGATCTCTCCTAATAATTGGGACCATTCTAAACCACCAGACCACATAAAAGGGCCAGTTTCTGTGTGTGCCAGCAGTGGAAAGTGACCAGATAAAATAAAAGTAGGATGAGGTAAGCAGGTCATAGGACTGGAGCTGGGATTAGTTGGCCTCCCTATGTCTCATGTGTTCCACGGAAAACATGCAGCATAATGCTCACGTCTTGTGTTATGTTATAGTGCCAAGGAGGCGTACCGCAATGCATTCTGGGAGACCAGGAGCCAGAAAGCTATGTCAACTCTTGCACCATAATCAAAAGTGTTCTTACTGGCTGTAGTCTAGTTCCAAAGAGCACTTAACCCCAAAATGAAGGAAAATCAGGGATAATGAAGATTGTACCCGATGGCATACGTGGAGCTTTTCCAGCTGGGGCGCTTCACCTCTCCAACACCCATTGGTAAGGCCTGTGCTGCTCAGGTGTAGGGATCCCAGCTCCGCTAGGGGTGCTTCCTAGCTATAACCTTCAAGTGTTAGACTGGTGAAGGTTCAAAAAGAGACTCACCCTTCACATGAAAAATGCCACCGCAAAATATGTGCCGCCTCCACCATCCCCTTCCCAGCTACACCATAGGACAAATTCAAAATGGATTAGAGTAGCAGGCAAGTGAAACCGATTTTACGAATCTCATAAACACCACATAGAATTTATACTATAGTGTAGATCTTGAAATCCACATCATGTTGCCTTCTGTTGCAGATTTTCACTACTTTTAATGAAATCCGCAACGAACCTGCAGCAAAATCCAGATGTAACAAATGCAGATTTTTCTCTAGATTCATGATGGGTATCTACCGTATCTGCTGGGTGTGTACCTGCCCTTAGGGGCCCTATCAAATTTGCATTAAAATAGAAGAGGGTGATGTAGCCAGACGGATATGATATTTCAGGGGTTTTCCAGAAGCATAATATTGATGGTGCATTTAGTAGGGTCAGGTCTCCTACAAGTTTTTACCAGAATAAAAGACAGCTATTCTGCTCTAATTCTACATGCAAATCAGCATCAAATGATGTGGATCACATTGCAGATTTTACCATGAATTTTCCCACCATTGATTTCAGTAGGAGAAGACAAAATCCAAAGATAAACCTCTACCTGCTGTGGATTTGTCCTTCTCCCATTAAAGAAAATGGGGTAAAATCTGCAATCCAATTGGTGCAGATATTTGCACGCAGATTTACAGAAGAAGCACTTAAACAGTGCTCAATCAATTTGAACAGTGTTGGACTGGATGCCTGTGGAGCTGGTTCTTGCGGACCAACAGTGGAGTCAATTCTTGTGGCCCACTAGTGGAGTCAATTCTTGTGGCCCACCTGTAGAGTTGATTCATGTAGCCCACCAGTAGAGTTGATTCTTGGCGTTCACCAGTAGAGTTGATTCTTGGGGTTCACCAGTAGAGTTGATTCTTGGGGACCACCAGTGGAGTCAATTCTTGGGGGACCACTAGCGGGATCAATTCTTGGGGGACCACTAGCGGGATCAATTCTTGGGGGTCCACTAGTGGGGTCAATTCTTGGGGCCCATCAGTGGAGTTAATTCCTAGGGCCCACCCTACAGCTATTGTGCATAACTGCACATACTGCACATGCCTCTTGCACTCTGTCTCTTGCTTTCTGCCTCTCTTTTTCTGTCTTTCGCCCTGTGAAACAGACCCAGGCCTCCCATGCCCAGATACTCACTATGTCCATGGGCCCACCTGGGTTTTCCTCTGCTCATATGTCAGCCAGTCCTAGCCTGCCATTGAATGTACCTGTAAGATATGTCATTGCTGGGGGATCCGAAAGACACAATGAGACACGTATCCGCAATCACTCGTGTGGACGCCGATGCGTGTTTCATATTAAAAGCAATTTAAATTATCTTGCTGTTTATTAGATGCATGTTTGGGTCAATTTGGGGTCCGACAGACGGATAAAAACCTATGTTCACACAGACTCAACACGCCTTGTGAACATACCCTTAGACAGGATGCATTTGTAACAAACAATTCATTTTAGCTTCTGGTTGTAAATAAGAATTTTTTTCCTTTTTCACTGACATCAAGCACAGATCTTAACAGGAACCTGCCAGGTTTACCTGCATCATATAACAAGGCTATAGATGGAAGAGCCAGCTACTCTATGATATAAGTATTATATCAATTTGGAGCGAATTTATGGGCTAAATATAAACTGAATATCCTGATAGGACTCCTTAAGAGACAAATCCTGCTGACCCCGCCCACATACAGTGATTGACAATTGACACTGTATACACACTGATACGGGGAATGCTGTCAATCACTGTATTGTGGACGGGGTAAGCAGGACTTCCACTGCCATTTAAGGAGTCCTATCAGGATTTTCTCTGCTTTTTACCCAGAAATCCTGCTCCAAAACATATAACCCTATACATAACAGAGCTCGGTTTCTCTCCTCTATCATATAACCCTATATATCACAGAGCTCAGCTCCTCTCCTCTATCATATTACCCTATATAACACAGAGCTCAGCTTCTCTCCTCTATCATATAACCCTATATATCACAGAGCTCAGCACCTCTCCTCTATTATATAATCCTATATATCACAGAGCCAGCTTCTCTCCTCTATCATAGAACCCATTATATAACGGAGCTCAGCTCCTCTCCCTCTATCATATAACCGTATATATCACAGAGCTCAGCGTCTCTCCTCTATCATATAACCCTATATATCACAGAGCTCAGACTCTCTCCTCTATCATATAACCCTATATATCACAATGCTCGGCTTCTCTGCTCTATCATATAACCCTATATATCACAGAGCTCAGCTTCTCTCCTCTATCATATAATCCTATATATCACAGAGCTCAGCTTCTCTCCTCTATCATATAATCCTATATATCACAGAGCTCAGCTTCTCTCCTCTATCATATAACCCTATATATCACAGAGCTCAGCTTCTCTCCCTCTATCACATCCCGCACTAAGATATGGCAGCATAAACCACCTGACAGGTTCCCTTTAAGAATGGTGAGGAACTGAAATGCAAAGTAGAAAGTTGTCTAAGCTTTCACAAAACAGGGAACTAAATTATCTTGTCTAAATGCCCATCAAGTAGAGGAGTAACCTGTAACTCCTGGGCCCCAAAAGCAGGAGCCCCATCTAGCATAATGCTGGAGCCTTCTTTTGTAGCAGAGCACCAGGACTCCAGGGCCCAGGAGTAGTGGCTACCTCTGTACCCCCTGTAACTTTGCCCTTGCAGGAAAGTTTCCAGATCTGCTGCTGTTAGTGTTGTATAGGCGACTGGTTCTAGGTTAGTGAAGGCTGAGAGGCTGTTAAACATAACTGGGTCATTAGAGGTAACAAGATCCAAGAGGAGACAGAAGAAAAGCCACATAGGAATTGCGAAATCTCTCTTGCGAATGGAAATCTTTCATCTCTCCTCTTTATGAGGGTATTTGGGGTGAGGTTGAGGAAGAAAAGAACAGACCATCAAATTTTTCATTTTATTTACTTTTTTCCTGTTTTACAGTCACTATTTCCAACTGGCTGAAAATGATAAAAAAAATCCCAAATGTAAATGTTCTCATTTGACCTGTTGGACATGAGGTCGGAGGGTCAGCACTGGGTAGTGAAGGAGGGTTCGCCTGCATACCCTGAGGGAATAACACAGCTGGAGTTGTGGTGAAACACCAGCTCTTCATCTCAGCATTTTTTCTCCCTAAAAATAGCGCAGGAAAAAAAAATGTGTTTCTTTTCATTTGCAAACTTGTTTTGCATTTCGCCTCGCTGAGCACGGTGTGTTTATACAGAGCGAGCTGTGCCAAGGCTAAGTGCTCTCCAGTGCCATAACAGTGGAGACAAAGGTACAGCTAAGGGGTATGTTCACACAAGGTATTTGCGGGGCGCGGAATCGCACCAAAATACGCCTTGCAAATACAGTCAAATCATTTAACAAGTCCAGCACTCAGTGAGGGCTGTGTAAAATCATTGTCGTCGTTTTTCTCAGCGCGTAGTGTACGCCCGGAAAAAGAAGTGATCTGATACTTCTTTCGGGCACTTACACGTTGAGAAATAGAAAACTGTACGACAAGGCATTATGGGAGAGGAGCTGAGAAGCTCAAGCACCCCCTTTTCACACCTGTATGGTGCTCTCCCCAAGGAGAGATGTTCCCCTTTCTGAGCCACTCACTGCCTCCCACCCAGCCAGCCAGTACACTCTGCTCTGCACTGATGAGGCGCAAAACTCTGAAACAGCTGTCTGCAGATGGGTGATACTGGCTTGGCTAATATCCCTGTTGCTTTCTAAAGATTCATGACATCCAATAGAGGGCACTTGAGCTTCTCTCCTTTCCCATAATGCCTTGTGATATGCAGATGCTTAGTGGAGGGCAAAAAGGCAATTCAAAAACTCCACATATGGTGCTCTCCGCAAGGAAAACTGTAGAGAGCTGCCTCGTGTTGAAAGTACGTGTTGGCCAATGTGTACTTTCAAAAGCACTACTGAAGGCGTATTCCGGAGAGTATTTGACATAATATGTAGTCTGAACATACCCAGCGCAAAATGTGTAACAGGGCCCCATCTATTATATTTGCTTTATAATACAGAGGTGGCAAAAGGATCTTTAGAGCCCCAAGCCCATGTAGCAATTGCTACCTCTGCACCTCCAGTAGCTACACCCCTGAGTGCACCCGCAAAGCAGATATGGCATTATGAATATTTGCTGCTTAGATTAATCTTGTTGCTAAATTTGAGATTTGACCCAAACAGAAAGGAAATACAAATCTTTATTTCACAGATTTCTTTCCCTTTGTATGTATCTTAAGAAAACCAGACATCAAGTACAGATGTTTGTGACCATCTCAATACAGTCCTCATTATTAGAAAAAAATATAACCAGGAAATTGATGCAACAATTTTATTATGGCCGAAAAGTTACTGAATCGGAGAAGAAATGTGATCTGAGTGACAGATGGATTGGTGATGGTCACCTTGGATGTCTGTAGACCGTGCAAAGAATGGTGTGCAACACAAAAACATCTAATGAGCGCACGTTCTAGGAGCCAAAACAAATTGTTAATGATAGAAGACAAAGGACAATGGTCAGACTGCTTTAAGGCCATGTATCACTTACAAATTTTATTTTTCAAATAAAAAATTGATACTACATTGGTCCCTCAACATACAACATGAATTGGTTCTTGGACGGTCATTGAATGTTGAAACTATAACTCAACTGAAAACTGCCAAAATGTCACCTAACATAATGTAAAATGAAGATTAAAGGAACATGGAGCACATATTAATCCAGATAAAACAAGTCCTTCCATTTAACAGTCAGAAAGAGCTGCTGGAAGCTAGGAATCATTTTCTATGATGAGGACACAATGTACCGGTATAAAAACAAAATGGGACTTTCACCTGGTGCATAAAGGAGCCGCTCATCTGGGTACATGTAAAGAGCAGTACAAGACATGTAGTACCGCACTGTACTGTTGAGGAGCCATTAGACTGCCAGTCACTGCATGCACCTCACTAATACATGTAAGAGCAGTACAGGACATGCAGTACCGCACTGTACTGTAGAGAGGCGCTATAGACCATCAATCACTGCATGCACTTCACTAATACATGTAAGAGCAGTACAGGACATGTAGTACCGCACTGTACTCTAGAGAGGTGCTAGTAGACCGCCAATCACTGCATGCACCTCGCTAATACATGTAAGAGCAGTAAAGGACATGCAGTACCGCACTGTGCTGTAGAGAGATGCTACTAGACCACCAATCACTCCATACACTTCACTAATACATGTAAGAGCAGTACAGGACATGCAGTACCGCACTGTGCTGTAGAGAGATGCTACTAGACCACCAATCACTCCATACACTTCACTAATACATGTAAGAGCAGTACAGGACATGTAGTACCGCACTGTACTGTAGAGAGGAGCTACTAGACCACTAATCACTGCATGCACCTCACTAATACATGTAAGAACAGTACAGGACATGCAGTACCGCACTGTACTATAGAGAGGCACCACTAGACCGCCAATCCCTGCATGCACCTCACTAATACATGTAATAGCAGTACAGGACATGTAGTACCGCACTGTACTGTAGAGAGATGCTACCTCACTAATACAGATGTTTTACAAGTGAAATCTTCCTGATAATTGGTTGGATCTTCCATCAGTCACATGAGCCACAGATCAGCATTGTCTGGGACATTGTATGGTGAGTGTGGTTTTAAGATACAATGTCCCAGGAAAGACTATTGAAGATATTATTTTCTGTGACTCGAGGGAGCACTGAAATCTGTTTTTATTTTTTAAATTATATTTTTATTCTAGTTTCTTTGCTTGGTTATAGAATCATTTATCTGTTCTTGGTTGCTGCGGCCACTTCTGTGGTGGTTTACTTTGCAGCAGGCACCTGCTTACAGGAAAGCAGACTAATTAACTTACATGGGAGAGTATTGTGGGCTCTGTGTCCTATGCACCGAAAAAAAAGAGGGAGGAGGTGCAGAGCTGCTTCCATCACGGAGTGACCCTATATGATCTGCTTCCAGCTTCATGTATAACCCTACCGTCCTGCCATCTGATGATAAAGTGTACGCAGCAGAAAAATGCTGAAAATTTCTACAAAAACAGAAGCATCTGCAGTAAGGCTATGTTCACACAGCTTAAAATGGGCCGTATTTCGGTCCGTAATTACGCGCCGGAGTGCTCGAATTACGGCTGGAATACTTCCCAATCATTACGGTAATCCACAGTTCTCATATGGATTACGTCTCCTCTCACCACTCGGCGAATACGCCACGGGGGGAGATAAGTGACATGTAAATTACCAGCGGTGTATAGGCGCCGCTAGTAATGATGGTTTATGGGCCGGCGAGGTGCCGCCCCCCGCAAATAAGCCGTGTGAACATAGCCTAAGGCCGTGTTCACACGGCTTAGTCCCGACGGATTTGTGAGCCGTATTGAGCGCACAAATCCGCCATGAATAAGGGGCGGGGCCGGAGCGCGGCGGGGGCGCCGCTCTTGGCCCCATAGACAATGCATTGTTTACGGCGCATCCGCGCCGTAAATAATGTGCATGTCACTTTCCCCCCCGCGGCGGATTTGCCGAGTGGGGAGGAGCGACGATTCCAATGAACTGTTCTCTATGAGAGCAGGGGGATTAGTAATTGCATTTCCCACGGATTGGCGCCGTACTGAAGCGCAAATCCGGCGCGGGTACGGCGCAATTCCCCGCGCAAATAAGCCGTGTGAACATAGCCTAAAAGTTCAGTGGCCAATGTGAAAGCAGCAAATGTTCAAAAACAAAAAATACATAAAACAATTATTTAAACAATAGTTCATTCTCTGACTTAGATTACCTTGAAGCTGATCAGGACTTGTCAGTAATTCCAAGCCTGGTACACCAGAGGTATATGGAAGAACATCTCAGAAGTCATGTTTTAAATAGACGCCATAGAGTAGGACTTGTAGGATTTGTTGTACTGACACCTTTCCTACAGGCAACCACAGTAACACAAAGATGAATGAAACAGAAATGGTTGTGGACGGGAAGATTTGGTGAAAAGCGGACAACAATCTAGTGATGAGCGATTCGGCCAATAATCTGCTTCGTGTCGATTCCAGATTTTGTGGAATCATCTCGCCGATGTTCGATCCTCGATTGCGAGTAATCTCCGATTCCCATTAAAGTCTATGGGAGAGGAACACCAGGTTCATTTTTACACCCAAACAGGCGAGGTGGAACTGGAATTAACATCCACAACAGTAAACTGGATACGTGCTACATCTTACTCAAAACAATTAGGCTACAAGAGTCACAGAAAAAAATTCACAGGCTAAAATAATTCATTCCGTTCAGTGGCTAACCGAAAACATGAGGACGGCGTAGTCACAGCAGGTACAGCGGTAGCAGCTGCTACGGGGTTTGAGACAAGAAATATGAGTAATATAAATGCTTACATGCACCCCACAACACAGGGCCACTCATAATTTAGACTGTGGTGGCCGCTGGCAACGCAGAAATATAATTGGGTGCTATTGCACCGTGGCTTGAGAGGACAAATATGAGTAATAAATGCAGACGTGCACCCCACAAGAAAGGGACACCCTGAACTCAGACTGTGTTGGATGCTGGCTACGCAGAAATAAAATTGGGTGCTATTTCACCGTTGTTTGAGATGAGAAATATGAGTAATATAAATGCAGACGTGCACCCCACAAGAAAGGACTCCCTGAACTCTGTGCTGGCAGCTGGCAACGCAGAAATAAAATTGGGTGCTATTTCACCGTGGCCTAAAAGGACAAATTTGAGTAATAAATGCAGACGTGCACCACACAAGAAAGGTACACCCTGAACTTGGACTGTGGTGGATGCTGGCTACGCAGAAATAAAATTTGGTACTATTTCACAATGACTTGAGAGGACACATATATCTGATGCAGGATCTGCCCCCCCCCCCCCACCCTTGAACCAGGTGACCCCTTCCCCCATACAGCTGTGCTGTTCAGAGCACTGGAGCTGTTTCCAAATCTCTAACGAATACTAACTAGAATTTTGTAATCTTACTGTAACCTAAGCTAACTACTCTATCAAGGATCCTTTTCAGTTGTAAAAACGCTGGCAAACAATCTCTACTAGCTTTTAAAAAAGCTGAGCAGGAGACAGCTATCCATTCTGTTGGCTGTATAGAAGCTAATCAGGAAGTGCAATGACATAGATAAAACAAGGTCATGTGATTTCAGCAGCCATTGGAATCCGCGATGTCTATTATTGATCAGATTTTAAGAAAAATAATCTCTTTATCGCGGAACCAAGATTTTAGTGAAAATCTGCCCGATTTCAAAATCTGCCCGCTC
Source organism: Phyllomedusa bahiana (assembly GCA_025379985.1). NCBI lineage: Eukaryota > Metazoa > Chordata > Amphibia > Anura > Hylidae > Phyllomedusa > Phyllomedusa bahiana. Next base: position 22,864 of record JAODAL010006513.1, on the reverse strand, counting down.
AACACTACCACAATCCGCTCTTTTGAGCTACTCACATGTATCTGTCAAGGATCATGCCAAGTACTAATGACACTCTGCTGATGAGTGGAGCCCTTGTGCTGACAAAGAAAGCATGAGATCTGAAAACAACACACAACATTAATCTCAGTGATAGGCTTCTTCTTTACAAACAATAAAGATTTGCTCTGAAACCCTATATTGTTAGGCTAAGTCTACATTGCAATGTGAAAATGGCATCCAAAATCTTATTGCATTTTCATATCGCTGGACCGTGCCGAACCGCCATTTTTTTGCACAGTTTTTGGGCCAAAAACGCAGTCGGATTTCGTATTCCCAGTGGCCCAGTACATTGGGGCACTGGGAATCCGATGACGGTCCAGTGGAATATGCAACATGTTCTATATTCCCCCGGATGGTTTTAGGTTTAGGAGACCCTCAGTAAAAAATCTGTAGACTACAGCACGGATTTTCTATTGAGGGCTACACAAATTTGGGTACGGCCAGATTTTCAGAGGATTCAAATTACTGAATCCACTGAAAAACCGACCAAAATCAGGTGCTGTGTAGACATAGCCTTTAGGGAAATCATAGCTTAATAATAAGCTAAGCGGCATCCTTCTTCCCACCCTCTCATGTCTGATGGACAATTCGATCCCTAAAGCCAAAATTTCATCCAAAATACTCTTGAATTGAGTAGCATGAATCTTCAGACAGGTTCCATTTGAATGGGTATGCTCCTTTCTCATCTCATAACGTGATGGCATCACTAATTCTGTTCTTATTCATTGTTTGTCCCTTCACAGCAGCCCCCCAGACATAGGCTCTAGTATCATCCAAATGACCTGAAAGGAATTGGGTGCATTTCCCTACATAGCCAGGTGCTCGGGGTGCCGCTGTACAGAAAAAAACTATAGGTGTAGCATGTGTCCCTTTCTGTCCTTACCCTTTTTCATCTCACGATGGATAGAGTCCTAGACAGGACTGGCCCATAGGAGAGTAGGAAAAATCCCTCATGGTCTCCCTGTGCATGGTGGGAATCTGGCCAAGGCAGGCCTAGGGATGCTTTTCAAGAAGAGAGGCAGATAGCAAGAGGTGGAGTGCAATAGTCATGAACAGTAACTGTAGAGTGGTTACAAGAATCATCTCCACTGGTGGGCCCCAAGAATCATCTCCACTGGTGGGCCCCAAGAATCATCTCCATTGGAGGGCCCCAAGAATCATCTCTACTGGTGGGCCCCTAGCATCAACTCCACTGGTGGGTCCCAAAAATCATCTCCACCGGTGGGCCCCAAGAATCATCTCCACTGTTGGGCCCCTAGAATCAACTCCACTGTTGGGCCCCTAGAATCAACTCCACTGGTGGGCCCCAAGAATCATCTCAACTGGTGGGTCCCAAGAATCATCTCCACTGGTGGGTCCCAAGAATAATCTCCACTGGTGGGCCCCTAGAATCAACTCCACTGGTGGTCCCCTAGAATCAACTCCACTGGTGGGCCCCATAGGTTGGACCCCCTCCCATTTTGCAATATGATGGCATATCCCAGTTTTATGCCATCATATTATGAAATAGAAAAACCCCTTAAAGTCATAGTGATACAATTTTACTTGTACTGCAAAGTGGCAGCTGGAGCAAAATGTTTTTCTCAGGTTTAATATTTATGGTGCAATTATTTCTGTGTGAGATTTGGCAAAAGAAGAGCCACAAAACATCTTGGGGAATATGTATAAAAGGGGCTGCGGCAGTTTTCTGGCGTGATTTCCGCCACCAAAAACTGATACATGTCTGACATCATCGACAGTTTTGTCTGCGCCAATTCTTAAGGGCCGTGTCATTCACAAGATTAGACACATTTATGAATGTGGCATGACAGAATGCGGCACAAAAGTCTCGGACTATTCCATGCCAATTTCAAAATGGGAGGATAAGACAAATATTGTCACAGACACTTCTTGTACCACTTTCTTGGGGCATAAATGTGTCTCACAACAGGACACAAGTGCTGTGAGACACCTTCATACATGTCACCCTCAGTGTTTTGCATCAAATCGGAAGATCAAGAAAACTAAGCTAACACCAGCAATGCCATATTTCCAGCCACATATATAACATGCCATGTATACCACATTCCTTGCTTTGCACTGAGCACTTTATGACTCCTCCAACCTATATAAACTATTAATTTGTATTTATGTGGACTTTTAATCCCTTAACGAAATTGGTAACGTACCGAAACTGTATTTCAGAATTTTGTACAACACTGCAGAGTTTTTCCTTCTGTGGCACAGAGTGTGCTGTACTGACATGTAAATAATATGTTTTATGTCAGTTTTAAGTACATACAGCATTCTATGTTTTTTTTATCTGTAACTCATGCTAAATATATTACAATAATCTTAAATCTACTTTTCTCATGTTCGACTATGCACCGCCAGTTACATAATGAATGTAGTCATGGGGGCTAACATTTAAAAATGGAAACTGTTCCACCAGGAGAGAAGGAAAAATACCATGTGGTCTCCCTGGGCATGGTGGGACCCTAGCCATGGCAGGTCTGGGGATACTTTTCAGAAAGAGAGTCAAAAAGCAACAGATGGAGTGAAAGAGTCATACACAGTAGTTGTAGGGTGGGCATCATGAATCAACTCCACTGGTGGACCCCAAGAATCAACTCCACTGGCCAGGACCAAGAATTAACTCCATTAACTCCTGGGACCGAGAATCAACTCCACTAGTGGGCCCAAAGAATTATCTCCACTGGTGGCCCCAAAAATTATTTCCACTGGCAGACCCCGAGGATCAACTCCACTGGTGGGCCCCAAGAATTATCTCCACTAGCGGACCCCGAGAATCAACTCCACTAGTGGGCCCAAAGAATTATCTCCACTGGTGGACCCTGAGAATCAGCTCCACTGGTGGGCCCCAAGAATTATCTCCACTGGTGGACCCCGAGAATCAACTCCACTGGTGGGCCCCAAGAATTATCTCCACTGGTGGACCACAAGAATTATCTCCACTGGTGGACCCCGAGAATCATCTCTACTGGTGGGCCCCAGAGGTTGGACCCACTCCCATTTCCTAATGTGATGGCATATCCTAGTATTATACCATCACACTATGAGATAGGAAAACTCCTTTAAGTTATAGTGATACAATTTTAATTTGTATCTGTAACACACACTAAATACATTACAATAATCTCAGGTTTACTTCCTTCCTGGTTGACAATGCACTGCCAATTACATAATGAATGTATTCGGGGGGGCTAACATTCAGATATAGAACCCTCATACAGTTAAAAAATACAGAAAATTTTCCAGACAGTTTGCAGAGCAAAAAGTTAGAGGTTTCTCCAATTTCTAGTGTTGACTATATTGTCGACTGTGTACTACCCAGATACTATCCAGATCCATGTGGCAGAAATATTATACAGTTTCCTGTTCCAATTTGTTGCTCTGTTGAGGTCACAGCGGTGGCAGAACGAGCTGCCTCCCAGCTCAGGAGGTATACATGCTCTCTGCCATAGGAAACAATAAATAACTGGTGGCAGCTGCAACAAGAATTTGATGATCAATCACATGCAGAATATAGGCAGCAAAATGGCTTAGTTTTCCAGGATTTCCCAACAATATCCTCAAAACTTCCTTCCACTCCCAGCATTAGAATTGCACGCCCTTTACCTTTTCCATGACCTGTCTTTAGCTCGTGCAGTGAGTCCACAAACAACTCCTCCTCTACAGCAGATACAGGTAGCTGAATATGGAAAAGCCAAAAGACTGGAGAAATGTTCTGACCGTCTGAGTTTCAGATTCACTATTGTCTATGTGAGGAATGTATCTGTGACTTAACATTTCTAATCTATAGAGACTATGGAATTGGCCTTAACACAGACGATAACAGAATATTAATCTAACAAACTGCTATTGGATATTGAGTATAAAAAACAAAACACTGCCCCCCAGACCACCAGGGTCCACATACTGAGTACAACCCACATTGCTGCTCAGTGGCATAGCGAGATTGTATGCTGCCGGGGGCTGTCTCTAATATTTCCGCTTTTTTTCAGACCACACCCCATATTTACCACTTAGAAAATCCAGTTTTTATGTCATGATATTCTAAGAGCCAGAACTTTGTTACTTTTTAGTCTGTGAAGCTGTGTAAGCTTATTATTTGTGGAGCACATTGATGTTTTCATTGCTACCATGATGGTTTTTTTTCCTCACTTTTGGTTTTTTTTTGTTTTTTTTTTTTGTGGTTTTGACCACTCAGATTACCTAACATAATAATTTTATAGAGCAGAGTATTACAGATGCAGCAATATCTAGTATGTGTAATTCTTTTTTAGTGTTTTTCTGTTGAGGAACCAGCCTTTGAGCCTGTACCATCTAAGGGAGACTTGCCAACTCATCCTGGGGTCCAGGAGAGTTGACAAGTGTGGAAACACCCACACCGTCCTACCTCCCTCTTGCTATGCCACTGTTCCTGCTGCCTCTGTATAACTCAAAAGAGTTACTAACTGTAAATTACACTACCGATTATTTCCTATTACATATGAAAGTCCAAGTGTCTGTTTTTAGGCCATGATTATGGTGCCCTTTGCATCTAGGCTCGAAGATATTACTTTTCAGTGGGTAGATTTAAAGTATGTTCCAAATATATCATTTTTTTTTTAATTTTATGCCATATGTGCCTTAGGGGCAGTTCAGATGGCACAGTGCAAATACCGGTCGGAAATCCCAACCAGTATTTGCACTGTTTTGGGGCCGTGCACACGGCCACCGGGGGACGGTTTTTCTCCATGGTTTTCAGAAAAAAGCCCTCTCCCTTTGTATAGACATGTTCATGTTCTGCTCGAAAACCAGGCTGAAAAATTAACATGTTCTATGTTTTTCGGACCGCCGGCAAAAAACCCATGCAGTGGGGACTGCTGCATGGGTTTTCCATAGAGGTCCATAATAAAAGTTGTCACCCGTGCCGTGGGGACAAGCCCTTATTGTGCTTTTGTCAGCAATGCTATACAGGGTCTAGTAGAAGTTATAGACCACTCACCTGACTTTGCAGATATGTAATATCAGTTCTTTCTTCTAGGGTCTATAAGATTCTGTCCATACGGCATGGTTTATTGGTCGGTTTTCAGAAACCATCTGAAAACCGACAAGCAACCATTGCCATAGACATTAATAGAAAATCAGTTCAGCATTCTCCACTAAACAAATTATTTGCAGGACGGTTTTTTTACACCGCCGGCATTCCGAAGAACTTAGTTATCAAACTTATGTTCAATCTTCTGCCCTTTTTTCTGGCAGAAGGTATGCAATTCAAAGGTTACGGGGGACGGCGAATCTGTAAACTGCGGACAGAACCATTCCCCAAAACCATCCAAAAGACGATAAAATACTGGCCGGATTCTTAACCAGAATCTAACCGGCATTTTACATACGCTGGGTGGCCGTACCCTAAGAGCTTGTCCCCACAGCAGGTTTTTCAGTAGGTTTTACAGATGGTTTTCAGATATGAAAACTGTCTGTAAACTGACTCTCAACCTTTTACATTGATTTAAATAGAAAATCTGTGCAGCAGTCCACAATGCACGGATTTTCCGCCGGATGGTGTTTTACACCACCAATGCTACGAAAAGCTTAGAAAATGTCAGTGGTTGAGGGGGATGGGGAATCCGCAAACCACGGACAGAACTGTCCCCCCAAAACCACGTACAAGATGTCAAAATACCATCCGGATCCTTTAATCCGTATGTCCGCACCCTAACAATGATCATTGATATTTACACTCTTAGATACAGTTATAAAAGATACAGAACAGATATGTTAAATGAGGCTTTATAGATAAATATTTGGATGAGTTTTCTATCTGTTTTTAAAATAGACTTCATTTTTCTAGCAGCAGTAATTCTGTGAAAGTAGAAGTCACTTTCTAGGTATTTACCTTGGTGTCCCTAGGAGGGTAGTGAAACTGGAAGCTGGAGATGTTAGTTGGTTTCATTAGGTTCAAAGGAATAAATACTTACAATGTTATAAGATCTTCCAAGAGGTTAGTAGGAAGAACGAGAATAGGCAGATGTCTCCTCCATTGGCATCAGTTCACTCCTGTTTATTTTCACTTTTCACTCCCAGGGTGTCAAAATTTCAACAAGCAGGAGATATTTTAGGAAGTTCTATAGGTATAAAGTAGGAGAAGAGAGTATCCGCTAGAATAATCTCAGTATGTCTTCAGTGAAATACATTGAGGTAGGATTATAGTGGTTTGCAACCCTCTACAAAATGTACAGGTGTCATGTGATTTGAAATATAAGAAATTATATCCAGTTGTTCCATTACAGTCAGGAACCAATGGCTGTGTGATATACTGTAGTGATGTACCATGACATCATTGCATCTTATGGTTCATGTGCACATCCAGTGCCTTCTCTTAAAGTATTTGTCTGATTTGGATAATCCCTTTTTGCTAGATTGGATCCTGACAGTAAATTGATCATATGATGCTCAGGCTATTATCTTGGAAGGAAACCCAGCAGAAAGTGTTCAAAGAGAACCTGTGGCCATTCCTGACACGGCTGCTTTAGCAAATACTAGTATTTTCCATAAAATAACAATTCTGGAGCATATTCTCTTAAAAGTCTGTGTTACATAACTTCCCTGTAATTCCTCCTAGAAATTCATTACCAAATGTCAGCTGGGGGTTGCCAGTTGTGGGTGAGTCCCTGCACAGTGTCCAATCAGTGCTCATAGTCAGTGTGCAGGGACACACCCTTTTGAAAACTGGAATGGTAACACCCATCTGACAGATTCAGTATTATTTTTCAAGAGAATATAAGGCCATGACCCCACACCACGGGTTTGCGGACGGTGTTTCAGACAGTTTGCGGTTTTGCAGACTGTCTGAAAAACCGGCCGCAAACGAACACACCGGGCTTCTATGGAAAACCCGTGAATAAGTCCCCTCTGCAAACTGCCGGCCGGCCGAAAAACATTCTGCATGTTCATTCTTCCGTCCGGTTTTCGGACAGAATATGAACATGGGAAGGGGGAGGGCTTTTCTCTGCTCATCACGAAAAAAAAACCCCCCCACCCCCTCCCCCCCGCAGCCGTGTGGGGGGCCCCCAAACAGTTAAAACCAGAAAACCCACAGATTTAAAAGAGAAGATGCCCCAAAATTGTTTTTTTTAAAACAGGGAATAAAAGGGAAATTTACTAAAACAGACACATGGGAAAACAGCCCGGGCTCTTTTAAATTTTCCCCACTGTACCTCAATGGGGAAAAAAAAATTTGAGCAGAAACGCATTTCCCTTTTAAAATTTTCAATTTGTCCATTCTTCCCCCCGGGAGGGGATTTAGCTGTTTGCCCCACTCGGGGCCTTAAACCAAGGAAGGGGGATGTTTCTAATAAGGTTTGAACCCCAAAAAATTACCTCTTAACCCCCCCTTTCCCAATTTTTTTTGGGGTTTTTTTCCCCCCCTTTAGGGTCGGCAGGGGGGGTTTAAAAATTTTAGAATCAAAGGGAAAAAAATTACAGAGAATATGGCGGAATATCCAAAATTAAAAAAAATGTGTTTTTCCCCAAAGCTTAAAATTTTTTTTGCCCTCGAATGGTGTGTACAATATCATTACCTTTCATTGCCAAATAATTTCATATAAATGCCACTGAGCGTTGTTGCATTTCATATTTGTACATGTAAGGTGCCAGAGGCAGGTGCAAGGACTTGGCAGGTGTGTGGTGTGATGGTAATTTGTTCCCAACCGGGTGTCCCTGGGATTTTTGGGCCCGGGTTCCCACACGGGGTTTTTTTGGGGCCGGCGTAATTGGGGGGAAACAAAAATTCCCCCGAAATTTTACCCGGCAGCTCCCCCCCCCCCCCAAAAAGGGCTCATTATCACGGCGCTTTTACACCCCAAAAAAATAATTGACATGTCATTTTCCCTCCCCACCCGGGGGGAAATTCGCCGAGCGGGGGAGAGAAAAGGGGGAATTTCCATGTTTTCCCTATGAGAACTGGGGAAAATTCCCGTATTACTGAGAGGGATTGGGGCCGTACTGAAGGCCCCAAATACGGCCGCAGGGGCGGCTCCAATTGCGCCCAAATAAGCCTTTTGTGAAGGGGGGGCCTTAGCGTGCGGGGGGAAAAAGAAACCACAGAGATACGCTGTGGGGGGTTTTTGACGGGCCCTTTAAATCATGGGCAAAACCCAAAATTTTTCCCAAAAATTTTTAAAAGGGAAAAAAAAAAAAAAAGGAAAACCCTTAGTGGGGGGGCGCGCTTTAGCCCCCCGAAAGAAAAAAATTTGGGCATGGACACCCCATCTTGTCGGTATCCACGCCCCTTAAAAAAGCCACCCCCCACTCCACCAAAATCCCAAAAACGGCTTTGGAAAAAAGCCAGGTAGATCCCTTTATAGCCGGGTTAGTAGCCCCCCCATAACCAGGGAGTGCCCCCTTTCAGGCTGGTAGATGCCCCCTTGTAGCCAAAATGATTTCCCCTCTGTAGCCGGTAGAGCCAAATTTGTAGCCCAGGTAATGCCCCCTTTTTTTAGCCAGGGAGGGGCCCCCCTTTTTTTTAGCCAGGGAGGGGCCCCCATTGTTAGCCAAGTAGTGCCCCCCTTGTTAGCCAGGTAGTGCCCCCTCTGTTGGCCAAGGAGTTCCCCCTTTTTTGCCAGGTTTGTGCCCCATTTGGGTTTCCAGGTTTGTGGGCCCCCCTTGTTGCCAAGGGAGGCCCCCATTGTTTTTGCCAAAGGAAATGCCCCCATCTTTTAGCCAGGGGAGTTTCCCCCCCTCTTTTTGCCAGGAAGTGCCCCCATCTGTTAGCCAGGTAGTTTCCCCCATCGTTAGCCAGGTGTGCCCCATCTGTTAGCCAAGTAGTGCCCCCCTCGTTAGCCAAGTAGTGCCCCCATTTTTAGCCCGGTAGTGCCCCTTCTGTTGCCAGGTAGTGCCCCCCTTGGGTTCCCCGGTAAGTCCCCCAAATTTTTTCCAGGTAGTGCCCCCATTTTTTTCCAGGTAGTGCCCCCCTTGTTTCCAAAGGGAATTTCCCCCCCTTTTTTTGCCCCGGTAGTGCCCCCCTTTTTTTTGCCAGGGGATGCCCCCCTCTGTTAGCCCCGGAAAATTTCCCCCATCTGTTAGCCAAAGGTTTGTGCCCCCCCTGTTGCCAGTAGTGCCCCTCTGTTAGCCCGGTAGTTTCCCCCCCTCTGTTAAACCAGGTTTGTGCCCCATTGTTTCCAGGTAAGTTCCCCCTTTTGTTGCCAGGTATGCCCCCTTTTGTTGCCAGGTTTGTTCCCCCATCTGTTAGCCCGGTATTTCCCCCATCTGTTTGCCTGGTTGTGCCCCCTCTGTTGCCCGGGAGTGCCCCCATTGTTGCCCGGAAGTGCCCCCCTGGGTTTCCAGGTAGTGCCCCCTTTTTTGCCCCGGGGTTTGTTTTCCCCCCTTTTTTGCCCCGGTTTGTGCCCCCCTTTTTTGCCAGGTATTTCCCCCTTGTTTTCCGGGAGGGTTGGCCCCCTTTTTTTGCCAAAGGGAGTTTCCCCCCTTTGTTTTCCAGGTAGTGCCCCCCAAATTTTTGCCAGGTAGTTTCCCCCCGTTGGCCCGGTATTGGCCCCCCTTTAGCCAGGTAGGCCCCCATTGTTGCCAGGTAAATGCCCCCATTGTTTGCCAGGTAAGGGCCCCAAATTTTTTGCCAGGTAGTGCCCCCCTCTGTTTGCCAGGGGATTTTCCCCCCCTCTGTTTGCCAGGTGTGCCCCCTCTGTTGGGCCCGGGAGTGCCCCAACTGTTAGCCCGGTAGTGCCCCCCCTCTGTTAGGGCCCGGGAGTGCCCCCATTGTTGCCCCGGGAGTGCCCCCCCTGTTGCCCGGGGATGCCCCCTCTGTTGCCAGGTTTTGTGCCCCCCTCTGTTTGCCAGGTAGGGCCCCCATCGTTAGGGCCAAAGGGGAAAGCCCCCCTTTTTTGCCAGGGAAAATGCCCCCCTTGTTGCCAGGTAGTCCCCCCCCTGTTGCCAAAGGAAGTGCCCCCCCTTTTTTTGCCAGGGGAGTGGGCCCCCCCTTTTTTCCCGGTTTGTGCCCCCCTTTTTGCCAGGTAGTGCCCCCTCTGTTTCCAGGTTTGTGCCCCCCCTTTTTTCCCAGGTTTGGCCCCTTTTTTGCCAGGTAGGCCCCCCCTTGTTTTCCCGGTAGGGGCCCCCTTTTGCCAAAGGGAGTGCCCCCCCTGTTAGCCAGGGATTTCCCCCCTTTTTTTGCAGGTAGTGCCCCCCTTGTTGCCAAGTGATGCCCCCTTGTTGCCAGGTAGTTGCCCTCTCTGTTAGCCAGGTAGAACCCCCCAAAAACTAATAAAAAAAAAAATAATAAAAAACCACTCAAACCCCCCCAGGACCCCGCAGCGCGGCCAATTTCCGTCCGATCTTTTTCAGCGGGGCAGGGGGGGAAATGAGAGCAGCCCGCCCCGTCATCCCCTGCAGCCGGCGGTCACTTCCCCCCGTGACCCCTGTCCTGTATGTTTCGGGGCCCCAAAACCCGCCGGGGACATTTTCAGGGAGAGGAGGGAAAGGGGGGGAAACGCTCCCTCCTGCCTCCTCCCCCGCCATTTAGACCGGGGGGCGGGAGGACGGCCGCTGCGGGGCCGGGTGCCCCGCCCGTAGGAGCGGTTTCCCCCCGGGAAAAAAGTAGCACACCAGCCCCTACTCTTGCGCCGCGGTAATTTTTAAAAGGGCCCCCCCCCGCCTGCAGGCGGCGGGAGGAATGCCAACCCCCCGGGGGGGCGGGAAAGGGGGCCCCAAATACGGGGCCCCCCCCCCAAAAAACGGGGGGGAGTTGGCAGGGATGTGCCCAAACTTCAGGTTAAAAGGGGTTTCCCCGACCCGACAAATTTCTTTTCACAAATGGAAACACTTCTTTTATCACAAATCACTTCCTGCAATTGATGTAGGGGAGAAAAAAACGATGTAGCAAAAACTAAAAAGAACAATTTGACCTGATATCAGGGGGAAAGAATGTTATCTCACCTTGCAATGCTTTTTTAAAGGCCTTTGTTTTTCAGAACAGAGCAGATAACACGGAAAAAACCTTTAATTTACGGTAAAGCGGGGGCCTTTTTGGGTTTCTTGTATGTCTACACAGCACAGAAAAAAAACCCTTTGGGGTTTTTTAAGGGGTTTTTGTAAATTTTAAACCCCTGAGAATCCGACGGTTTACTTTGCCGTCAGTTTCCTGTATTTTTCAAAATTTTACGGGCAGCGGGAAAAAAAAAAACCCAACCGTGTTTTTTGCGCAGATTAGTGACAAAAAACGCGGCCCTGCATAGGACAAAAAGCCGGCGACTTTCCAACGTCTTTTGTCCTATGCTGTGTGGCCCAGTAATTAGGACATCTATCGGCTTCAGTAGACACAAGCTTAGAGGTTCCCTATTCCTTACCCCGAAACAGGGGGGTACTACAGGGGTGCAGAGGTTTGCAGTCTGAGGGGGCCCCCCAAAAAAAAATCTTTTCCCCCATAAGGAGATACCAGCATTTTTAAATGTTTACATGGGAAAAATGGGGGGGCCCATTTCCCTTTTTTGGACTGGGGCCCCCGGAGCTTCAAAATTTTCGCCCCTGACCCCGAATTGTTTGGCCTATCAGCCTCTGTACCTCCCTCTGTCCTGACAGCTTCTGTTTACTGTCTTCTCAAGTTGGTCACTCACGTTCTGTCTGTTTCCTTTTCTTTCCTCTTGGTCTCTCCCTCTTTGTTCTCGGATTCTCTGAACACTTTCATCCAGGCTTCTGTTTTTTGGGTTTTTTGCCTTGCTCCCAGCTATGTTGGGAGTTGTCCCCTTTTCTGGGAAAAATTTTAAAATCATTTAAAAAGGAAAATACTATAAAATTTCTAAAATAACTGGGTGGAAGCTGGGCAGGCCCCTTATTTCACCCGCAGCCGGGTCCCTTCTCTTTCCCCGGGCCCCCTTTTGTAACCTTCTTGTATGCTGCACACTACATAGCACCACTGATGAAGCCTAGACCAAGTGCAAAGTCATTATCATGATTATCAAGAATAAAAAATATATTCAAACATCTTAATTAGACCACTAGCAGGGTGCTCGCACACCCTACATTTACAAGGTGTTGTTAACCTTTTTTAAACAGTGTAAACTTAAACGGGCAGTCTAAAAAGGCAGCAGTTTTATCACATGGGGTCATGCTGTTTGACAAATTTAGCACATCTTTAGCCTTGTTGCGCTTTTTCAGGCCAACTACTAGTTGATTTACTTTGTGCCAAAGTTTTGCGCCAGATTTGACTTATTATAGTCACACCCCCTGTACTGAAAAGCTTTACCCACTTCCGAGCTGGGAAAAGATGGAGAGTTTGACAAATCCAACTATTCTCTTTGGCACATTCGATCCTTAAAGGGGTTGTCTCAATACAAGGATTGCTTTTTATTTTTAAATATGAAATTATATGTCCTTAAAGGCCGTGTTCACACGGCTTTTTCCCCCGGCGGATTTGTGCCCCGTATTGAGCCACAAATCCCCGTGAATACGGGGGGGGGCCGGGGGGGGGGCCGAGCGCGGCGGGGGAGCCGCTACCCGGCCCCATGACAATGTTTTGTTTACGGGGGTACGCCCGAAAATAATGTGCATGTCACTTTCTCCCCCCGCGGCGGTTTTTTGCCGAGGGGGGGAGGAGCGCGGTTTCCATGTTCTTTAAGAAACATGGTTCCGAATGACTCGACGATTGGGCCGATTGAAAACGCAAATCCGGCGCGGAAAACGGCGCCAATCCCTCGGCAAATAAGCCGTGTGAAAAGGGGGCCTAACAGTGTCCTACCTATTCCCCTTGTATTGGCTGCTCAGCTCCCCCAGGCCGCTATAGCTAAGACCTGTTTGATCTCTCCTGAAAAGGGTGCCCGCACTGGTTGCTATAGCTACGACCTGGCCCAACTGCAGCCCTTTTAAAGCCAGTAAACACCCCTGAATTCAAAAAAAAACCAAAAAACAGGACCCGAGGTAAAAAAAAATCAAAGTGTGAGCAACCCTTTTAAAACTGTCTAAAACTACTTGATACGCCACTGATGAGCTTGGTAAATGTGGGCCATCGTGTTAAAAAATAAGACAACTTTGTAAATTGAATTTTAAGGCGCAGCCAAGATTATATCTTCCCAACAAGAAAATCTGTGATCAGAATCACAGAACTGACTACATAAGTGAACAGTGCAAGTAATCATAACCCAACAGCTACACCCTGCACCAAAGACAGGGCTTTTGGGTTGGGTAATAGCTTATAAAAGTGATTTCATTTTATGGACACACCACCATAATTATTGCTTATGATTTAGGCATCCTAATCTTTTAGTGATTTGTAATCTGTTTTGCAAAATATTTTCATCTAAATAGACACCCATCTGCCTTACAGCACTAATCTTCAGGTATGATAGCATTAGCTTGGCTATGTTACCACTGGGACCCTTGGTGGTCATCAAGTAGCTTCTCTTATGATCAGACTTGTTAGCTTAAGCTATAAAGTTTACTATTTAGATACTGAAGTACCAGGATGGGCAGCTCTAGAGACAAACCTCTGACCTTGGTATCCAACATGCCTGTTTCTTCTTACTCTCAATATCCACTGTTGAGGGGCCACTGGAAGGGCCCCATGCACAACCCTTTGAATATTGTCTTATATTGCCCCGTCTTTTTGTATTTTATATGGCCTGTCTTATAACAGACTAAGGGAAGATTTATAGTTATACGTATCCTCTCAGTTGGGCCCAAAATGACCCATATACATAGACTGTAAGCCCTCACGGGCAGGGACCTCTCTCCTTCTGTACCAGTTGTTAGTTACTAATTTGCCACCCTTTTTACTTGTTTGACCCTTTTTATTAGAAACCTGAATGTACAGTGCTCTGGAACCAAGGGCGCTCAAAAATATATAATAATAATAAAAAAATACAGTATATCAGCTTCTTTTTGGGCTGATTATACAGTATATATCTCCTTGATCCAGATGGTCTGAAAAATTGTGCTTTAGACTTTGTTTTAAGGATAATTTTAGAGCCCCTATAAAAGCGTGGAAAACATGTATTATGTGTCCTCAGATTGTCTTACATACCTTAACTGACGATTTACTTAGTTTAGCATAAAAGACATAGAGAAGCCACAAAGTTGGATGTAAATTGTTTTGTCTTATCTTTATTTTCATCCAATTTTTTTTCTATATATTTATACAAAATATTCATACTATATTCATCCTATATATTTATTCAAAACATCTCATACTGTATAATACTCTACATAGCTAAAGTTATGTGAACACCAGAACATTAGACATATTTGTGCTAACACTTAGGGCCACATGTATGAACCTGTTTAGGTCTAAAACTCAGTTTTTGGCCCATAGGTTACTATGGGCAAAACAGTGAGTTTTAGACCTAAACAGTTTCATACATGTGACCCTTAGTTTTAATATGGAGTTCCTCCTAAGGAGTCAGTCCCCCGTTTATTGCTATACCCCCCTACAATAGAACAGCCACACGGGTGTGTTTACTGATGAGGTGCAGCTACCATCATCTAATTCAACCCGCAGGTGTTACGTTTAAGCTTGAGTGAAAAACTATTACATTCATCCCCACCAACCACTCAAATATTTTATGAACATCATGGCAAATTGGAAAAAGTTCACCCAAACTTTTTGTCGCAAAGATGCATGTACCTAGTACTCCTGAATGTTGCTGTGTGCGGCATCTTATCCTTACACTAAAGGACATGCTAAACTGAAGGTCTATGGGCCAAATCATGACATTTCATGTGGCCCACAAGAGCTTAGACGTAGCCAGCAGGGGTACACAAGGTCTGGACACAAATACACCAACTCTCCAGAGAACTCAGCCAGTACTTGTCTGAGGCAGCAGTGCCAGCACCAGGAGCAAGCACCATCTAGAACAGGGGTGGGCAATTAATTTTCCCATGGAGTCGCATGAGAAATTGGGATGGTTTTAGAGGGCTGGATTATTAAAAAAAAAAAAAAAACATAGGGTGAACGTGTAAAAATTTGTTTTTGGGGTTTATTTTTGTGGAAACTTACAATGTACTCTCAGTAAGGCAGGTGTAAAGATATGCCCCCTCAGTAAGGCAGGTAGATTCAGCTCCCCTCAGTCAGGCAGGTATATAAAGCACCCCTCAGTCAGGCAGGTATATACAGCACCCCTCAGCAAGGCAAGTATATTCAGCTCACCTCAGTAAGGCAGGTATATAGATATGTCCCCTCAGGCAGGTATATAGATATATGTCCCCTCAGTAAGGCAGGTATATACCGCACCCTCAGTAAGGCAGGTATATACCGCACCCTCAGTAAGGCAGGTATATTCAGCTCCCCTCAGTAAGGCAGGTATATAGATATGTCCCCTCAATAAGGCAGGTATATAGATATGTCCCCACAGGCAGTTATATAGATATATGTCCCCTCAGTAAGGCAGGTATATACAGCACCCCTCAGCAAGGCACGTATATTCAGCTCACCTCAGTAAGGCAGGTATATAGATATGTCCTCTCAGGCAGGTATATAGATATATGTCCCCTCAGTCAGGCAGGTATATACCGCACCCTCAGTAAGGCAGGTATATTCAGCTCCCCTCAGTAAGGCAGGTATATAGATGCATCCCCTCAGTAAGACAGGTATATAAATCTCCCCTCAGTCAGGCAGGTTTATACAGCACCCTCAGTAAGGCAGGTATAATTTAAAAAAAATTCAGCTCCCCTCAGTAAGGCAGGTATATAGATATATTTCCCCTCAGGCAGGCATATAGATATATGTCCCCTCAGTAAGGCAGGTATACACAGCTCCCCTCAGTAAGGCAGGTATATAGATATGTATCCTCAGTAAGGCAGGTATATAGATATATGTCCCCTCAGTAAGGCAGGTATATATAGCTCCCCTCAGGCAGGTATATAGGTATGTCCCCTCAGTTAGGCAGGTATATAGATATATCTCCTCAGGCAGGTATATAGATATAGCTCCCCTCAGAAAGGCAGGTATAAAGATATAGGTCCCGTCAGTAAGGCAGGTATATAGATATAGGTCCCCTCAGTAAGTCAGGTATATAAATATAGCTCCCCTCAGGCAGGTAACCGCCATTAAAAATAACACTAATACTTACCTTTCCTTCTTCCTGGCGAAGCATCTTCCTCTTCTGCCCGACACTGGCGATGTAACGACATCACGCCTCCAGTGTCGGGCCGCTCTTCCGGCAGCTCCTCGGCTGCACAGAGTAATTAGGTTGTGTGGCCGAGAAGAGGCAGCGGCGTGATGAGGTAACTTCATCGCACCACTGCCCAATTCTACTGCAGTGGGCCTATTATTATTATGGTCTAAAGCAGGCCTGGGAATTGTACAGGGCCATACACTGCCCAGGTCTGATCTAGAATATGAGACCCCCAGTGTGCACCTCTACAGTGCTCTATTCAACAACTCACAGGTGGTGACACAGCTCTGAAAGCCCTACCCAGGCACCCTAGCCACCTTTTAAGATCCTTCAATGGCCTTTTGAGGGCACCGATAATACTGATTAGGCCCTCAGTAAAAATGAGTTGGACACTCCTTCACTGAAACTAAAGAGCCCATATAAAGCAATGACAAATAGCAGAAATAGCATTCTCGTGGCATTTGCCGAATCCATGATCCACAGATAGACTGCCAGGTTCCTACAAGTTTTTAACAATAAATACTCATTACCCTTTTAGATCTTTGTGGGAAATATATTAAAAATTTCTTGATTCCAGTCAAAATCACATCGTCTTGCAACTAACCGAAAACTTATTGCACATAACACACCTAGTGTTGTAAAGCACAATAACTATGTGGAGTCTTGGCTAACCAACATGCTGGACATTTGAAAGCACATATGATGTGCTGGAGAAAATCTCCCAAAACAAGTAATTTATAATACAGTGGTTATGTGCAATAAGTTTTTGATTAGTTAATGCGATATTGATTGGAATCAAGTACTGTTGAATACATTTCTCACAAAGATTAAAAAGGCTAACGAGTATTTATTGTTAAAAATGGCATCTATGCTATTTTTGAGTAAAATGTGGGAGGAGTGGAGACCCCTGCGCCACCGGTTTGCACATTAACCAATGAGAGAAATGTTTGGTTTAAGGTGAAAGTGATAATAAAGTGACATTTGACATTGCACATGGTAATTTTGTGTGTGGCATCCGAGTCCTTCAAACCCAATTCAGGAAGGGTTAGACAAATGTTCTCGTACTGCCGTAACTTCCATCACCAGTTTTGAACCAGACAAAGGTCCAAATATGCGGCTCTGCACTACCTGCGTCAGCTTTTAGTCATATACTGTATTTCTTTGTGACCTACTATGTGATTGAGCTCATAAACATTTCCTTTTCACAGTATCAGTGATAATGGAAGGACTTGATATGTCTACCAGGCTAGGAATGACTTCCTGAAAAGGTGGTATCCACTGACAGTGCCATGTTGAAATCTATTAGACTTTGATAAAAAAAAGAAAAAAAAATATTCTACTGGGCCTTTGTGTTACAAGATTACAGAACTACATATGTATGAGTGAGGCTAATATACTAGAATCCCATGAAAGAAGGGAAAAAGCCACAGGTCTGAAAAACTGGCCGTAAACAAGCACAACAGTTCTATGGAAAACCCGTGCAGTCCCCACTGGACGGGTTTTTGGCCCGGTGGTTTTTCAAACCGCCGGCCGCTCGAAAAACATTGTGCTGGCACATTCTTCCGTACGGTTTTCTAACGGAATATGTGCATGTCAATGTGAAGGGGGAGGGCTTTTCTCCGTTCATCGCAGAGAAAGGCCGCCTCCCCTCGGCTGTGGTGACGGCCACAAAACAGGACAAATACCGGTCGGATAAACCTACCGTTATTTGTCCATTGCCGCATAAACGGGCCCTAACAGTACATAGAGGGTGTATATAATAGCACCATGCAGAGCACGCAGAATAATACCTTCCACGGTGTGTAATTCTCAAATAATAAAGTTATACATTCTTAGATAACACTAGAGTTAGCTCAAGAATCATGATGAGAGCAGGATAGTGGAGATCCTTCAGGATTTTTCCATGGTATAATTCTGCCTGTTTCTTGTACATTGTATATCCAAAAACCTTTTATTTTAATCATAAGGGCAGAATTCTGAAAGTCAGTAGAAAGACTGGTAGCATACTCTTTTAATGATCTTTTCTATGATAGGCATAGGGTGCTTAGTGCAAGGACAATGGCCACCATGAATATGTTATGAGTGCTCCCGCGACCCACACGTCGGGTCGCAGGTGTCTCTGCTGCAGGTGGAGCCATAACTTGCAAGTTGGGCTGCGGATGCCCCGCAGCTCTGTTCCCTGCCCTAGCTACTCACCTCTCCTCACTCCCTGCGCTGTTTCTGCCAGTCGATGCATGCGCCCATGTTCCCTAGGGTACAAACGCGTCTCTGTAAAAAGGGACAGCGCGCCGGTAACTGGTTATTGCAGGCCGCTGGTCCTATATTACCCAGCTTTTCCCAGTCCTCTCTACTGGATCCATATTGTCTATGCTAGAAAATATTCCCTGTGCATCTAGTTGTTTCTGTGTTCCAGTTCCTCCAGCTATCGTTCCTTGACCACGAACCTTTGCCACCTGCCCTGACCTTCCTGCCTGTCCCCGACTACAAGTCTGTCCTTTGATTTTGTACTGTGTACACCTCAGCCGCCACCGCAGACAAGTCACGCCAGGGGTAGTGACCTTGGGGTCGCCTGCCGCAGAAAGACCATCAGGCTCTGGTGAAAACCAGGAGCCCCTTGGACTCCGCTCCCTGGTGCGACTTATACCATCGCCTGCAGTGGTCCAGTGATCCAGAGCACTTTTCTAGGCTTCTTCTGAAGTAGCCCCAGGACTGCCGTCAGTCATCTATTAACCGTTTCAGGGCCCCATGCAGCCAAATCAAACGGGGCCCTCAACCAGTCCTATTTCCTATTTTTTAACATATCAGTGGGCCCCTTTTTGATTAGGGCCCCTGAAAGGAGTACTGCTCATACTGCTCTATTGGCACCCCTGTGTATCCCATCCCTGGCTGAAACATAAAGACATTTGATCATAAACTGGATTGTTAAACTGCTTAAATCCTACTTTCCTAATTAATAACCCCTATTGTAAAGTCCCATTGCTTATTTTAGTCAAGTTGTCTTCAGTAAATTTGAGTATCATGGAAGTCCTCATTAAAGACAGCAAAGCACAATTTAAACTGTCACAGTAAAATACTAATCTACTTATATGTATGAGATACAGGGAAGGACAATAGATAGCGGTGATTGTTTTTTTTTTTTTTCCTTTTTTAACGCTCTGATAGGTGAATAGTAGTAATAAAATAAATCAGTATAGGTAAGATAAGGACAAACTCATGGTGTTAGTATGCCAGATGGTTCTGTATCTCCAGCCTTAATTCAGTATATCTATACCCCATGTTATGTCGAATCCACATTCTGTATCTCTGAGCCTTTCACCCTCCTTAAACCATAAAGGGGAAGCATTGGTAAGAATCTGTGTTACTTCCCCAAAAAGGATCAGCAAAAACAGGAAGATGTTTAACATCTCTTCAGATTTCTCTAAGGACAAACTATTATTAACTCCAAGTAAGAAGGAGTTCCTGCTACAGATATGCTCTCTCTCTTGGAGATATGAAATTGAGTTTTAAATAGTTTGAGTTTAAGTCTAGGTATTAGAAACCGTTTTATTATAGTTTGGACAACACTCCTTTATAGTAAAGGGTTTTTTATACTACAATGATTAGCTTTTAACATGGATGGAACGGTAAATGAAGACCAATACCAAATACATTGTTGTTTTGATTTTGCTTTGGTTAGGAGATAAGATTTTATCTCCTTCTAGAGCACACAAGTTTCTCTGGTTACCAACCATCTCTCCCTACCTCTCCCTACTTTCTCTTATCTCTCATTGCTCCAAGCTGTCGTCAGTCAGTCAGTTCAACCAGTTTGTTTACCGGACAAAATTAAAAACTTTTACTCTTTATAAATTCCCTGCAGTCTTGTCACTGTAACAGGAACAACTGGGAACAACAGAACTGAAATGTATATAGAGCCACCCACAGCCTGACCAGGAAGTGGAAATATGAAGCTGGCTGTGGCTCTGTGAAACTGCATGGTAAGAAAAGCTCTTTAATGGATACATTTTAAATTCTCATGTTCTTCAAAAATGAAAGGGGTTGACCATTCGTTTGGACAATAAAGTGAGTGCAAGGTGCTCTCTTGATGGGACTTGTAGCAACCAGGCTGGGAAAACCTAATAGTAAGTGTTCAGCTTCTCTGCAGCGCCACAGTGGAGAATTAGGCCTCGTTCACACGGCTTATTTCAGAACGTATTTACATCGGATTGCCGATCGTAAATACGTTCTGAAATCAGTTGAAAATCAATTGCAAATAAGAGTCACTAAGGGTGGCACGTATTTGTAACTGATTTCCCGACGGATTCACCATCTCCAATCATTGTAGGTGGTGAATCCGTCCGGAAATAATTGACATGCACATTGTTTTTCCGTCCGGATTGCCGTCGTCAATCCGCGGCGGCAATCCGGCATGGAAATACGCGTCGTGTGAACGACGAGCCGTATTTTCTATTGAAATCAATAGAAAATAGGCTGTGACTTATTCGGACGGATTTGCCGACGGATTGACTATCGTCAATCCGTCGGCAAATACGCGGCGAAATAAGCCGTGTGAACGAGGCCTTACACATCAATAGGTCGCTTATGTAATGCAGGATAGGACAAGTCCTCCAAAACAAAAGATGGTCTTTGTAATTGCTCCACCCTCTGACCAACAGATAAATATCTGAATAGGGGACCTCTCTCTATTAACTATAAACATCACGATGGTGTATAAAAATGCATTTTCTAAGCCAGAGAGGCCATGCCCAAAATTTTCCACATTGGTATATAAAATTTCTGTTTCTAATATAGAATTGTAATTATAGGCCACCATTATATATAGAATATGTAAGATTCAAATACAATACGGGCATATGGTGTGTTTGGGGTGAAATATTTTAGGACACTAATTAATTTAGTTACTCAAAGGGGTTTTGTCTCTTTTCATACCTCCTGCATTCAGCTCTGTGTGCTCAGAAGGGGGTGTGTGTGATTTGTTTAAATTGCATATCATGTGACCCAGCAGGATGACATCACCAGGCCTTTCCTCTCTCTCTACTCAAAGAAAGGTCTGTTTATGTGTAGAACTGAGATGAAACTTTTGTCTCCAGGCACAAGGGTCCTTGGTTCAAATCCCTGCAGGAACCAAACCTGTGTTTTTTTTTCTTTATCAATGCACAGACCTCATTGAGGTTTCTTTTTTTATTTTATTTGCACTGTTTGATTAATTACTAAGGAGTACAGAGATGGGAGAAATGACAGCACCCGGGGGTTTTGAACACTCAGTAGCTGCCTGAAAGAAGAGGTGGTACGAGCATTGGGGCCGGGACGAGGAGTCACACCCTTTTCGTATCCCCTGGAGAGAGCTGTAAACAAGGTATTAAAGGAGCAGCTAAAACTAAAATGGTGCAACTTTTTTAATAATGATGAATGGTAAAATTTGTTTATTTTTTAATTTTACAAAATCCCAAAAAATTTTTACTTTGTGGCAAAACCCTTTTAAGTTTAGCAGGCATCCAAAAGGGCATTACAGAAATTTACGACTTTTATATGTGTAAGATATTAACTAGTAATGGGCGAGGGTCCAACAAGATTTAGCTGTTTTGGGCCCTGAAGTAACTGGTAGCAACCCTGGTTATAGATATGGGAAGGAGAACATTTTTATCACAGTTAAAAAGAATTATTAAAGTAGGACATTGTATTTCCCTTTTGAAGTTAATGCAGAACATTTTCATGTCCATTTAAACCCAAAAGTGAGGGTGTTTGGGGTTTTGCATTTTAAAACATTTATGATGAGACAGGACTTTTAGGAGGAAAATTAAAGTGCTGACAAACCCCCCAGTAGGGGTTTGGGGGGTAGGACCAGGGCTGTATTTAAGTCGGCTGCCCAAGGCCTAAACCTAAACGCCCCTTAACAATTTGCATTCCCCGCCCCTTTCATAATATGCCACACCCCTTTACAAAACACGGGCCCACTATAACCAGTAAAGGCTCTAGAAGAAACTAATTGGGGTTTGCTGTTACCCACTTTTCCCAGACGTT
Organism: Phyllomedusa bahiana; assembly: GCA_025379985.1. NCBI lineage: Eukaryota > Metazoa > Chordata > Amphibia > Anura > Hylidae > Phyllomedusa > Phyllomedusa bahiana. The sequence continues at coordinate 686 of JAODAL010006513.1, read as the reverse complement.
GGAGAACCCATTCAGCATCCAGAAAGCGGGGGATCTGCCCAAACGGGCCCGAACAAAACCCCTACACACAACCAATATTTCCACCCTACAATGACCCTAAGGGGTAACACCGTGTAACAGGCTCTGCAACTGTTTAATCCCCCCCCCCCCCATAATGACCCTATATGGTAGACTCAATACACAGGTTTTGCAGACAGTATATTTTATCCAAACAGGACCATATAGTGGAAAATACCCTGTACACAGCTCTGCAGAGTGTATTAACCCCCTACAGTGACCAGTATGGGAGGTACTAGTGACACAGGCTCCGCAGACTGTATATTCCCCCCATACAGTGACCTATATGGAGTAGCAGTTCACAGGGTCTGCAGACTGTAATGACCCCACACAGTGACCTAAGTGGTAGACACCATTACACAGGCTCCGCAGACTGTAAAATTACCACCATACCGTGACCATATAGTGGTAGACACAAATTAACAGGGTCGCGACGAATTTACCCCCATACAGTGACCATATAGTGGTAGACACCATGTGCCAGGCTCTGCAGATGTTTTGACCTCCACACAGGACCAATTTGGGTAAAACCAGTGTACACGGTCTACAGACTTAATTACCTCCATACAGTGACCTATAATGGTAACCCCAGGGACACGGCTTTCACGTATATTACCACCTACAGTGAC